>BQMB01002078.1:175000-340000 GCA_027943415.1 Closterium sp. NIES-67
GCCATTAGTCATGCTCTTCCCCTGTCTGACCGTCCGCGCTTCACTGTTGTCGCGAATGCCCACGATTTCCTAGATGCAGTCGTTGTGCGCTACTCCTCGCCCGCCTCAGCCTCCGCTGGCTGACTGATCCTCCCCATGCTGCTCCCTGATGTTGCCGCTTTCCCCACTGTCGCTGCCCTAGCCACTCACCTCCGTGCACTAGAGGCTACCTACCGCGCCGCTAGCACTGACGCCCGGCTTTCTGCCTTCCCCCCCTCCCATTCTGCGCTACACTGTACCTCATTGCTATGCACCTTCTGGTGTGCTTAGCCACTTCTTGCGACCACTTCCTTAGCCAGCACCCCGGTGTCCTCACGCTGACCGCCTTTGTCACCACCCTGTCTGAGAAAGAGACTCGCCAGCGTAGTATCGCTCAGTCGAACACTGTTGTGGCAGTCCCTATCTTTCAGGGCTGTGCGCCCTCCCAGTGCACGTACGCTGACGTTTCAGTTCCGGTCGCTGCCACTGCCACTACCACTGAGACCGCAGCTGCGCCCGCGTCGGGGCCATTGTGGCCCCAAGGGGGGGCGTGGTGTCGGGGGTGCTGGGAGGGGTGGTGGTGGTGGTGGCGGGGACACTGGATCTGATGAGGGGATCGGGGCTTGTGCCCATGAGCAGTTGCAGCCGCAGCCACCGCAGCAGCAGCCGTCGCAGTAGCAGTAGCTGCAGCAACAGCCGTAGTAGTCGTGGGCCCGCCTCCCGCCGGGGTGGCCAGGAGCCTCTGGAGGTGGTGGCCGCGATGGCGGCCCTCGCAGCTCAGCATCTGCCGGCAGCTTCGGTGCTGTGAGCTGCCAGTACCAGCTCCAAACCAGCCCCCTCCACGCCACCGCGAGTCGTCGCCTACACCCGACCGCCCGCTGCTTCCGCCGTCTCGACGACCTCTTTCGTCGCCACTTCGGCCCAGCCCCGGACCTCCCTGACTAGCCTTGTCTGCTGCGCCACGGTGTGCCTGTTTTTGAGTTAGACATGGATCAAATTAGTTATGCCTTGCATTCTCTATATGCTGCTGCTTCTAGTGTGGCCGGATCCTATTACCCTGTGTTGTCTAGTTTAGGTGTAGTGCCTGTGTGTAGTATAGACTTCCCTGCTGCGTCAAGCGTAGGATCTTCTGCCTTGTCTAGCTTAGGCTCCACACTCGCTCCTCCTCCAGCCGCAGTTTCTATGTCGCTGTCCTTTACGCTTGACTTTGGTGCGCCTGCCTGCTTCTTCCACGACCACACCACACTCATGCCGCTTGCAGCAATTGCCGCTGTCGCACTTGCTGACCCCTCCTCTGCTCCTATCGTTGCCCGTAGCTAGTCTAACCTTCCGTGTCAAGTGGTTCCCTCGGGTTCCCTTATAGGCCTGCACATCCCTCGTAATGCATCCGCGTTCCACGTCTCGGGCTGCCTCGCTCACGTTCGTGCCTCTGGCACAGACAAGCTGACTGCCCGCACTGTTCCCTGTGTCTTCCTCGGTTTCCCTCTTGACTCGTCTGACTGACACTTTTACTACCCGCCGTTTCACCGCTTCTTACACTCCCATAACGTCACTTTCGACGAGCCTGTCCCCTTTTACCATCGCTTTCCCCATCGAAGTCTCCCGGTTTCCCCGCCCCTGATTCTGGTTCCCACTCCCCCGGTAGCCCCTGCTTCTCTCCCTCCCCAACCTTCCCCATCTGGCATGTCTCACGTCACTCCCCTCCTGTCGGTTGTCTCGGTCGAGGAGTCGGCTGACTCTGGTGGCCCCGCGGCGCGCTTTTTGCTGCCTGTTGCTCCCCCGATGTCTCCTCCTCCGCTGCCGCAGCAGCTGCCATCGTCGCTGCCGCAGCAGCAGCCGCAGCCATCGCCGCAGCCGCAGCAGCAGCCACCGCCACCGCCGCCCCAGCGGCAGCTGTCCGTGGACTCTGGGGGTGCTGGCGTTGAGGAGGGTGCTAGTCCTGGGGTCCCTGTTGTGGCTTGTCCCGGCATTCCTTGGGGTGGCACCGGTGCTGGAGAGGGTTCTCGTTCTGGCGGTGCTCGTTCTAGGGGTGCTAGAATGGAGTGTTCCGGAGGTAGCTGTGGTGCAGCTGGCGGTCCAGGTGTCGGCGTGGAGCAGCAGCAGCAGTAGTCGCCGCCGGTGTCCGCCCTTTGCCTGCTCGGCCTTCCCTCCCCTAACCGCTCGCCTGCACCTCCTCCGCCGCCACCTCCCCTGCCTGTCTATGGCCCTGTGTTTCCTCCGCCGGACTCCTCTCCGGCTCGTTTCCCCCCTCGTTCTCCTCCTGTGTCTCCTGACCCGACGCTTCCGTCCCACTTCTGGTCTCACCGTCCCTCTCGTGCTCATCCTGTCTCTCCTGTCCAACGCTCTCACCCCATGTTGCTTCATTCCCACGCGTCTCGTCATCCTCTCCTCCCTTCGCCTCTTCCGTCCTCGCTTGTTGTCGCTCCGCCTCCTCTGTCTTACTTCCCCTGTGCCGCTCATACTCTTGTTTCTCGGGTCCTCGCCTCCCTAGTTACCGACCCGTCCATTCCTGTCTCAAGTTTTAACGCTCTTGTTGCTACTGTCGCTGACTTCGCCTCTACCCACTGCCTTGACTACGCCACCGCTCTGGTCTCTGACCTTGTTCGTCCTCCGTCCGTCGGGGGTGCTCTTGCCCTTGGCAGTGACGTCCTAGAGGATAGGCAGTACGAGCTCGCTTTCCTGTCAGAGGCCGCTCCCCATCTCTGTTCCATGCTGCTAGTCCCTGAGGGTGACCCAGACGCCCTTGACATCCCGACCCCTCGCACTTACGCTGAGGCGACCTCGGGACCCTGGGCCTCTCAGTGGATAGCTGCCATGGAGCAGGAGATGGCATCTTGGAGATCCACCGGCACTTACATCGACGCAATTCCCCCACCTGGGGTGAACGTAATCGATGGCTGTTGGCTCTTCAAGGTGAAGCACCCCCTTAGAGAGCCGCCTGTGTTCAAGGTGCGCTACGTGGCTAGAGGCTTTAGTCAGCGCGAGGGGGTGGACTTCTTTTAGACCTTCGCCCTAACCCCGAAGATGACTACTCTTCGGGCGCTGCTACACGTAGCAACACAGCATGACTGTGAGCTACACTCCATCGAGTTCTCTACAGCGTTTCTTCAGGGCAGCCTACTCGAGCAGGTCTACCTGCGCCGTCCGCAGGGCTTCACCGGTACCTTCCCTTCTATGACCCAGTGGCTCCTCCGGTGCCCGGTCTACGGCCTGCGACAGGTGCCTCGTGAGTAGTGGGCCCATTGGTCCTTACGCAGAGCTGGTGGGTTGCCTCGTGTGCCTTATATGACTTGCACTCGTCCAGATCTCGCATACCTTCTCAGCATCTTGGCTCGCTTTGTGGCGTCAGGCAGACAGAGGCCACAGCACTAGTCGGCCGCTAAGAGGGTTTTGCGTTATCTAGCAAGTACATTGGACATGGAACTCGTGCTAGGAGGTCACAGGCCAGTCGTCCTTATCGGGCACACAAACGCTTCGTGGGCAGACGACGCTGAGACACTCAGGTCCTCCCAGGGCTTCTGCTTTAGCCTTGGGTCAGGTGCCATCTCGTAGAGGTCCACACGCTCCTCGTCTATTGCCCAGTCTAGCCTTGAGGCTGAGATCTATGCTGGTGCCATGGCGGCACAGGAGCTCCGCTGGCTGACCTTCTTGCTCGCCGACTTAGGTGAGTGCCCTAGCTCTGCCCCGGTTTTGTATGCTGACAACAGGGTCATGATCCTCTTGTGTCAGGAGCCTCGACTTGAGGGCAGAGCGAAGCACATCCAGCTGCGGTACTTCCTCCTGCGCGAGCTACAGCAGCGCCGCCAGGCCCGTGGAGGACACTTGGCCTCTGGTTCCAACACGACTGATATCTTTACTAAGGCGCTTGTGCCTAAAGATCATCAGCGGCATTGCTTGCAGCTTGGTCTAGTGCCTGTAGACTCTCACTTGGTAGGACCTTGATTGTTTACTCCTCTCTATATATACCTTCTTGATTGGCCTTGTGGCTTCTCTTTCAGTGGCCGGACTAGTAGTGCTACCCTGGTTCGCTCTTGTCGAGTTTGTTCTCTTGCTGACTGGTCTTCGGACCCTTACCTCGGAGGTTGGACTAGTAGCGTTGTTGGGCTGAGAAGAGCCCTTGGGATCTTTCCAGAGACTAAGTCCCAGTTGTAAAATGAGACTTGAGTAGTGCAGCGGAAGTTGAGGCAGTTGAACCCTTGTACTAGTATATGAGAACAAGTGATTGATTAAAGAAACAAGCATACAGCAATATATAGGAAATAAGAAAGTAGTTGTGGAATACAGTTGCAGGAGCGGTTATCGAGTCGCACAGGCGACTCGATTGCCGCTTTGGTTACCATCTGCGATGTTGTAACTGTCAGTCGCAACCTCCAGTTGCGACCTTTCGAGTTCCTTCGCGTTCTTTGTCTGTCCCCTCGTGTAACCTACGTTGACTCGCGTACCCCCCCCCCCTGTAATTTTCCTCAAGTGTAGTGTTACACTTCAGAAACGCTTAAGTCCTTTGAGATATTTCCAACAAGCGCCACCCTTAGTTGCGTGTTTCTTGCTCAGCACTGCCCCTTATCTAGCGTAGGGGGTGTCAACTTATACATGTGTGTTTATATGTAGAAGTTTTAGGCTAGATAGGTTTGTGTTCATAGAGGGTACAACTCCAACCCTATATCGTCCCCTGTACTACCTTTTTTCTATTTATTCTGCTATCCTAACAGTCTTGTTGGTCATGGCATGATGTCTGGTCGTTGGTGATGGCATGAGGCCTGGTCGTCGGTGAGAGCATGATGCCTTGTTGTTGGTGATGGCATGAGGCCTGGTCGTTGGTGATGGCAAGATGCCTTGTTGGCGATGGCATGATGCCTGGTTGTTGGTGATGGCATGATGCCTTGTCGTTGGTCACTTAGATGAAGGGGTGGCGAGGGGAGTGCAGGGGTGATGAGGGAATTGCAGGGTTGATGAGGGGAGTGCAGGGGTGATGAGGGGAGTGCAGGGGTGATGAGGGGAGTACAGGGGTGATGAGGGAAGTGCAGGGGTGATGAGGGAAGTGCAGGGGTGATTAGGGGAGTGCAGGGGTGATGAGGGGAGTGCAGGGGTGATGAGGGGAGTGCAGGGGTGATGGGGGAAGTGCAGGGGTGATGGGGGAAGTGCAGGGGTGATGAGGGAAGTGCAGGGGTGATGAGGGGAGTGCAGGGGTGATGAGGGAAGTGCAGGGGTGATGAGGGAAGTGCAGGGGTGATGAGGGGAGTGCAGGGGTGATGAGGGGAGTGCAGGGGTGATGAGGGGAGTGCAGGGGTGATGAGGGGAGTGCAGGGGTGATGGGGGAAGTGCAGGGGTGATGAGGGAAGTGCAGGGGTGATGAGGGGAGTGCAGGGGTGATGAGGGAAGTGCAGGGGTGATGAGGGGAGTGCAGGGGTGATGAGGGAAGTGCAGGGGTAGGGAGGGGAGTGCAGGGGTTTTGCTGGTGTGATTCAAACGAGACTTGAGGAAGACAGAAGGAATGTGCTGTGCGAGCAACGTGTACAGGCAGTGTGGCAAAGCCACGATGAGTGTAATAATTTGGAAGGGGTACACACACAGAACATGCAACAGTACATGAGCCCACTAATAAACCTCAACAATGCTCAAGCTGCCCTTATTCGCCTGACACCAAATCAGGCTTTCAGATGGGCACCCCGGCATCACACATTTCGCTTCACTGCTTTGATCGGGACCACCACGGCAGCCGGCATGCACCACACCTCTTGCGTTACTCGGTGGTGCCGTAGCTGGCGTACTTGCAGTCGGGCGCGACGACGGAGGAGGAGATGTAGTCCTCCACACGGCCATCCAGGAAGCCGCTGCCGTCCGCCTTGTCGACGTCGACGGGGCGGTGCAACAGTGCTGCCAGGTGTGAGTACTTCACGGCGCGCTGCAGCTGCTCGGGGGTGCTGCGGAACGTCTGCCCCAGCACGCCGTGCACGGCTGACGTCATCGCCACGTCCGACAGCTCCACGTTGAAGTGCGCCTCCGCCTCCTCCGCCGTCTGCAGCAGCGGGTGCGCCACGCGCGCGCGCACGTCCAGCTCCCCCAGCCCCGCCACGCGCACCTGGAACTGGTCCACGTCGAACGGCCCCTCCTTCGCCTCCGCCACTTTGGTAACCGCCACCCCGCTCTCCGTCGCCACCGTCTCGCCCACGCCAGGCACGCGCGTCGCCGCCCCGTCCACCTCCAGCAGCGCCACGAACCCGTCGGCGCCGCGTTCCTGCTGCTTGCCCTTGCGCGCCACCATGCGCAGCGTGTGGTTCGCGCCGTCCGCGCCCACCCACACCACGCCCACCTCCTTGATCCACGTGTGCAGCTCCGTCGACGACTCCTTACCCGCGGAGTTGGTCCCTGCCGACGCGGCGGACGTGGCGAGGGCGGGCGGCGCGCCCTGGTAGCCGTTGAGGAGCATGTTGACGTGGAAGCGGCGGTCGGAGAAGAGGCAGAACGACTTGTCGAGGCGGCCCGTGAAGTCGTAGCGCGTGCCGTGCGCGCCCGTGAGATGCGGGTCGTTCTCCACCAGCGCCGTGCCGTTGCACAGCCCGCCCAGGAAGCTCAGCGGGATGGTCGCCGCGTTGGCCGTCTGCTCCGTCGCATCCCCCGCGTACGGCGTCTGGTAGTCGCCCGACATGCCCGACCCGCCAATCCTCTCCAGCAGGTAGCACTGCACGCGGTCGATGAACCCCGCCACGTTCGCATTCTCGCCCGCCAGCCGCGAGCTAAGGGGAGAAAGGCGCGCGGGAGGGAAAAGACGGTTAGGGGGAGTAGAATCCGTACAAGAACACAGTGAAATCGAACGGTACTATCAGCGGCAAGAAAGATGTATTAGAAAGAGCAGCAAGTGCGTAACAGGCAGCGCGGGCTTACTTTTTGAACCAGTGCCACTGGTAGCAGTAGGTGGAGCGCGCGCAGGCGCGGCAGCACTCCTGCAGCGTGTCGCCGTAGACGCCCTTGACGACGTCGAAGATGGTGCCCACCTCCGTGTACCGCTCGTAGTTCACGGGGCCCGACCCGCGCTGGAACGGCACGAACGCGCCGTACTGGTCGTTGAACACGCCCTGGAAGTCGCCGAGGAACGGGTAGCTCGTGTACGTGGTGTCGTCGATGGTCGCCGTCGCCAGGTCGTCGATGTACGGACACACGTATCGCGTGTGGCACCCGCCGGGCGGCAGATTCGCCGCCAGAGACGCGTGGACCAGGCAGAGCGCCGCGAGGAGGGTTAAGGTTAAGGAGCTAGGAAACGCCATGGCCCGAGATCGATGGAGGGCTTCGCGTATTTTTCGGGAGATACGGTTTTCGTCGCTGAAAGGAAGGGACTTTCTAGGGTTTCGGATGCGATGTGGGACGAACTCAGGAAACTCCAGTGTGATTCGAGCTTGTTGTGTTGGAGCATGATCCGGCGGGCACTAATAAGGACGTCCATGGAGGGCTCGCTAGCGCGCAAGGCGCAAAGGCGTGGGGCTTGACGCGGCGAAACGCTACTAGGGAGGGAACAGCCTATGCGTCTCGGGCTCGCGAGAGAGGGCAGAGCCCACCCTACTGTGAAACCTGTTGGAATTGTGACATGCAACACGGTGGATTAGCTAATGCGAGTGGCGAGATTAGAGTGGGAGAGGGAGAGACGAAAATACCCACTCCCCATGCATCCCTGGGCTGCAGATTTTTGGGGGCGGAAATCCACTCAGCATCGAGTCAGTTTCAAAATTTCGAAGTTGAACCTGGTTACTTGGCTGCTTACAGACATTGGGATGACGTTGTGGGAGAATGTCGTGATCCCCGGTTCGTTCGAAACGTGCTGGATTGAGCCTCCGGGTTATGTAACTTCGATTTCGGAACTGAGAGAACCCGACCCGATGTTGGCAACCAAAGCCAGTGGTAGAATGCTGGAGGGAAAGCCAGTGGCAAGGTTCGAGCGAAGGCCAGTGGCGCAATGGGAAGGAATTGCCCACACTCACACCACACCCACCTGAACCAGTCTCCCCTAATTGTGGTTACCTTGTCACCGCGGATGGGTGTGACTGTGACAGCGCCTTGCCACCCAATTATTTCGCATCACATTGAACCATGCTGGGCGAAAAACGTTTCCATCCCAGCCAAATTCCAGTTGGGCTCCACCACCACCACCAGCTCTGCCTCGCCGTTTGTTGTGCCAACCAGCCCTGCCCCACCCCCCAACTCTCTTTTGAGATCCATCCATTGGGCACCCCTGGAGGTTAAGCCGGTAACTTTGCTGTAACACCAAACTTCACACGGTGATTACAACTCTCAATGAGGTATAGATTTACCACCAATGAAAACTTATAAAGCACACAATTCAGCAAAAGAGGTTTGCTATGGTCTCACTGCAGAAGTTGATGATTTGATCACTACTTCCATAAACACTAAAAAAAATTATACCGATTACGTTAGAAGGCGTCTTAGCCATGTGTATTTTGCTCCAAGCTGACATGTCTACTCAGCTCCCTTGGTGCCGTACATGATGCAAGCGCCCACCATCGCACACGCAAAGAAGATCGCAAAGCCTACTAGCATCCACTGCCACCAGGCGAGCGACGCGTGGCAGGAAAATCCACACTCGCAGTTCTGGAGCATGCCTGGAGAAGGGGTGGAGGAGAGAGGTAGGGAGGGGTGGGGTGTGAGCGTGCGTGAGCTAGGAGGCGACGAGGGATATGGAGAAAATGAGGAGTAGAGGAAGCCCATCTGGTGTAGGGGAGAAGGGGATTGTGGTTAAGGGGAAAAAAATGTTTGGGTGGAAACAAACAGGGGATTGGCAGAAACGATCAGGGAACAGACCGAGACCAACAGGGAACAGGCGGAAACGAGCAGGGAACAGGTGGAGATCAACAGGGCATTGGGCTTTACGGCGTGCAACAGCGCAACGCAAATGGTGGTAGTTTACCCAGCATTTCGCGGAAACGAGAAGCGATATGAGGAACCCAGTTTAGGTTCAAGATTCCCCATGGAGAAATAAAGAACCCCCAGTTGTTACAATATGCGCCAGTGGAAGCTCACTGGAGGAAATCGTGGGGGGAGCGCA
Organism: Closterium sp. NIES-67; assembly: GCA_027943415.1. Lineage (NCBI taxonomy): Eukaryota > Viridiplantae > Streptophyta > Zygnematophyceae > Desmidiales > Closteriaceae > Closterium > Closterium sp. NIES-67. The sequence continues at coordinate 184,071 of BQMB01002078.1, forward strand.
CAACAGCGCGTTTATCTCCAAACCGGGGAAAGGCGTACCTCCGGTGAAGACGGGATTGAAGAAGGGAATGCAGCCGGAGGGAGCCTTGGAAATGCAATTCTGCGGGATGAGCGGCACGGGAGTGAACCACAGGGGGCGGCGGGAGGAATGCGCGGAAACCAAATGGGTTGAGGGAGGGGAGGGGTTTTGCAGGCAGGAAAAGTGCAGGAGCACAAATGAGTAGAACTTCGGCACGAAGGACTAAGGGCAGCTGATTGGCGGGAACAGATGATCTGTGGCTACTCGGAAATGGAAAGACCACCGAGCGTTCATGGCAATCCTCGCGAGCTACTATACTGGTGATGATTTCGAGACCATGGTCGACCGACGATCCTTCTCTCGCGGCGAGAGAAGCGCTCCGCCAGAGGGTCACGACACACCTCATTGCGGCGTCGCGACGCCCAATCTCGCGCATCAGATCGATGAGATGCGCTTTCAAAGTTTTGGACGTTTCAATAAGTTATTATGAAGAGCCTAGTTTGTGAACCGAAAAGCATGATCCCTCGTGGCGAGACCAGGTCCAAACTTTGGAGAGGGAACAAATAGGCGCAAACAAGCGAGCGAAGCACAGACACTGTGCGTGTAGTGGAATCGTCATAAAGCGGGGTTCTTGCACTCGAAGTTCAAACACAGGCTGCACCGAAGCTCTTCCACAAGTATCCACTGGTAATAGTATCGACCACTGGTGGCACCACTGGCGGCACGACTGGTGGCACCACTGGATGCTCAATGGATCCATGGCAATACTCAAAGCGAAGCAGAGCGTACCACGTGTCGCTCAATGGAGAGGGATGCACGTACCACGCATCATTGCCCTGTGCAGTTGAGGTAGATGCTGTTGTTGCCCGACGCAGCGCACATGTTGTTGCATGGGCTTGAAGTTATTAGGCTGCACCGACGCCGCGCGAAGCGACGCGGCGACAGAGAAGAAGGCACGTACCACGCATTGCATTGTGCAGTTGAGGTAGATGCTGTTGTTGCCCGACGCGGTGCAGAAGTTGTTGCATGTCGAGTTGTACGTCGACGACGACTGCGCCGACGCTAGGTGAAGCGACGCGGCGAGAGCCACGAGAACGAGCAGCAGCACGCTGGTCTTCATGGTTAGAGATTGCGGGCTCGCCTGGCAGTCAAATGGTGAAAACCAATCAAGAGAGCAGAATAAGGGTGCTCGTGCGGAAATTGCTAGTACTAGAAGTAATTCTAAGAGTAACACTAAATTACAGATGCTCTGATGGTGAAAGTTCGCTGGCAATTGCAAGCCCAAAAATGGCAACTGAGCTAATTTCAAGGATGGATGTGAGAAGCAGAGCCATTATTCAGGATCCGATGCAACCACAAGAAATCTGCTTGGGAGGGGCTTTCCCTGTTGAGCCCTACGCGGTCTGAGGGCGCATCCAAAGTGGCTTCGGGTCACTATTTGAGCAACGAACCGCGGAACAGGAACACTTTGGACACAGCCATTTCATACACCAGAAATGAAACTGCGAGCGGCTGTCCATTGTGGAGAAAAAAATCTGGGACTGGATTCGAGCGTGGCTCAGGGAGGGTCCAAATAGTTCATACTCTATTCATTTAGCGAAAAGTAACCCGATTTAACCTCGCGCTGATTTCGCGAGGACAGGTGCGCGAATTTGCCGTAACTCGGGACGGTCGAGGCATGTAAAGGTACATGTACCCCAGTCTAGATCCGTTTACGATTCGGGTGACAGTAGGTGTGCGTGTGGGGGGCGAGTAGACACGAGTGGCAATTTAGGGTTTCGCCAAGGTGGGCTTAACGAGAACAAGGCGATTTGACGAAATCTTCGCGTGGCGCAACGCCACATCGCAAATTCCATCCAGCCCAGCACGAAATATCTGTCCCGCAGCTTCAGCATTTGGTAACTGCGATTTGGGGCGTCTGAGGCGAACCGTTTTTTTGCGACTCACCCAGTTGGCGCCAGTCTCTCTTTTTGTTCGCAATGTGGGACACGGTTTTGGGGGGAAACGATTTCGGGATCGTTTTCAATTTTAATACCCCGAGTTCGTAAAACGGGTCCAAAACCCTCAATTGAACTATTTGGACCCGCCCTCATCCATCATTTCGAAAAATCCCCACATCCCCAGGCAAATTGGCAAGTCTTTACAAAGTGTGCGGAATTTTCGCACTTCGGACAGAATGCCAGATTTTTCAGTCTGGTTTTCGTTACCGGAACTGAACGCGAGAGTGCCGTTTCAGTTGTGCAAAGCGATACCCAGCCTGAGCCGAAATCTTCAAGTGGCACCTTGGATGCGCCCTGAGTGGCCCAATTACGGACTGCTGTGGGTTTTGTTGCCCCTGCACAGCAGCAGTATCTGACCGAACTGCCGCCAAGACAGCCAGGCGCGGCTTTCGGCGGGAACGTGGCTGCGGCTGGTTTGGTTCTGTGAGCCGCAGTGCGGCCCAGGCCCGAAGCTGCAGGTTTTGGTGAGCATTCACCCCCAACCACGTCCCATTAGGTACGGGCTGCGCCCACTTACGTGTTCGGGTCTTGGCTTGGCACAAACCGAGCAACACACGACTGTCTCCACGAAGCGCCTCTGGGCTACTGATGCCGAACGTGTTTTTTTGTCGAGGCTTTGTGATTGTTTTCACTCACAACCCTTTTAAACCGTTCATTAAATTTCTCGAACGTAAAGCACCTGACAGAAACGAACGAATTAGAGTTTGTGCCAGCCATCACCGAGAAGGGAAGCCACTCATTTGGTGCCCTGTTTCGAAAAGGGGCACCTTGAGGGCGTCATAATAATTCTCTTGTAGGGCGCAGCTGTATACAGCTTGACCTGAGTTGTTTTACATATATTCACTCCCCCCTAACTTTGAACAATTCAAATGCATATTAATTGTGCAATACCAGTTTAGTTTTAGCTTGAAATGAATTTAATATTACAAGGCAAAGTTACCGAGCATGCTCTGCAGTTTTTTCAATTGGATAATTAGGCTCATCGAATAATGAGTTTTTTCACTTATATTAATAATTAATCAGAGTAATAACATGTAGAGTAATAAAGGAGTCGGCATTCAAGATTGTTGATATAAATAAGGGCCTATGCATTTATACGCACGAACAGAGCTAGCCGAGAACCACGAGAACATGTTGGGGCGGTCTGGTTAGCAAAAGTTGCGGAAGCGCCGCGCTTCTAGGTTTGGGTTCGCGGAGCGGTTCAGGACCGAAGAAGTTGGCCGGGCATGGACTTCCGCGAGTCGAGGGCGTACGCGCTGTAGTCGAGCCCAGTAAGGAATCCTTACACCCCCCCCCCCCTCCTTCCAGGATGAGACTACCCACATCCGGGACACGTCGTCGGTGTAAATAATCCCTGACAATTCTGTTTTCACCGAGCGTGGCTGCACGAACCCAGAGGTCATCGTCACTTGTGCGATCGACCCAGCGTACAAGGAAATCGACGGCTGCTGTGTCTCAATGTCCCCGTACACGATGAGCGAGGATCTAGACCATAGGATTAATATGTTGACGGTCGAGATTGGTCGCACTCGGGACAAACGGTCGCAGGAGGCTGACGTGGAACGAATGATGAATTTGCCAGTCGGTCGGCAGTTGCAGCTGGGCGCTGACTAGTGTCACCATGCGGATGATGCGGAAGGGTCCGCAAAATCTCGGTCGTAACTTATTTGGGAGGGGGATTCCCAAATTCATGGTGTCTAGCGGGACCAATTGCCCAGGGTCAAGTGTTAAGTTTCGGCATCGTCGATCAAATTGCTGCTTAGGACAGCATCGGCGGCTTTTTGCTCAGACTGTCGAAGGTTTTCGATAAACTGCTGAGACCTTGGTGCCGGATTTTCTATCGTTGGCGATAAAGGGGTTGTTGGATCTATCCCGTGATTAAGGAAGAACGGGGACTGAGTAGTCGTGGCCGATGGGGCATTGTTGTACGCAAACTCGATCAAGGGGAGGGCATATTCCTTTTGGGCCGGGTCTGTACATATCGTGCTAATCATCTGCTCCATCGTCTGATTGGTGCGCTCATTCTGGCCGTCCGATTGCAGATGGTACGTCGCGGACAGATGCTGGCGTGTATCGTACTGTTGCCAGGTTTTTGTTCCGAAGCTGGACGTGAACCGTGGGTCACGATCGCTGATGTTTGCGGATGGGATACCGTGGAACAGTTACGCTGTCTGCTCGGCAATCATTGTCGTTTTGCAGGCACGAAATGGGCCATTTTGGTCAACCGGTCAACGACGACGAGGATCGTGTCGTTACCGCTTGAACTAGCTGGCAGGCCTGTGACAAAGTCCATCGTCACTTGTTGCCAGGGCCGGCTGAGTGGCTCGAGCGGCTGTAGCAATCCAGCCGGCCGAATTGGGGAAGACTTCATGCGTTGACACGTGGCACTGGAGGTGACGTACTGCTTTACGTCTGTCGGTAGGTCGGGCGAGTAATAATTACGCCTCGGTAATTTCACGATTTTGTCGATGCCGTAGTGACCCGAGAAATTCGAGGCATGTGCCTCCTAGATCAATAATTCCCGTAGGGTACGGTAGGCGGGAACCCAAATCCGATTGGAACCGGATTTGAGATAATAGGCCTCTTGCTTGACCGTCAGTTGGGGATGACTATTAGTGGTGAAGAATGGGTCAGTACTGTATCCGTGGGTGAATAGGCCAGTTAGCAGTGGATTAGCTTGAGTAATTAGGACGGCGACGGTGTGGACCTAGGGGCGGGTAAGTGCGTCGGCGTTGTTGCTGACCCCTCGTTTGTAGGTGACTGTGTAGTGGAAATTGGACTCCAGGTAGTCGAGCCAGCGAATCTGTCGGGGATTCAGTGTCGGTTGGGCACAGATGAACTGTAGCGACTTGTGGTCTGTTCGGACTGTTACGTCAGCGCCTGTCAGGTAGCAGCGCCAAACTTTGAAAGCGTGAACGATGACGAGTAACTCCTTGTCGTGGACATGATAATTTCGCTCGGCCGAGTTCAGCTTTCGTGACTCGTAGGCGATCGGTTGTAGGCCTTCGCCGAAGTCTTGTAACAGGACTGCGTCGACGGCCAGATCGCTAGCGTCGGTAATGAGCTCGAATGGATGGTGAGGATCTGCAATCTGAAGGACTGGCGGTGTAGTCAGGAAAAGTTTGAGCTTTTCGAACACAGCCTGCTGCTCTCCCCCCCACACAAAAAACGTACCCTTCTTCAGGAGGTCCGTGAGATGGGAAGTTACCCCCGTCATGTTTGGAATGAAACGGCGGACGTAATTGACAAACCCCAGGAAAGTCTGAAGTTCGTGGAGATTAGTTGGCGGCTTCCAGTCTTGGATAGTAGCAATCTTCTTTCGATCAATCTTAACATCGTCGATGGAGATTACGTGACCTAAAAACTCCAGTTCGTGTTTTAGAATCTCGCACTTATAGCCCTTGGTGATTAGTCGGTTCTGCTGTACAAGAGAGAAAACTGCTTCCAAATCCTTTAAATGCTGCTCCCGGGTTGTGTTCTAGACGAGAATGTCGTCGAGGTACAAGATGACGTACTTATCCCACAATGGCCGAAAAATCTCGTTCATTGTCAACTTGAATGTTGAAGGCGCATTTGTTAAGTCGAAGGGCATGACAGTGTATTCGTAACTCCCATACCGGGTCCAAAAAAGCCATCTTGTAGTAGTTAGCTTCGTGCACGCGAAGTTGGTGGTAACCGCCTCGCAGGTCAATCTTCGATAGAAATCGGTCCTCGCGAAGTTGGTCAATGAGGTCGTCTGCACATGGAATGGGGCGGACGAAACCTTTCTCGAGCAGGTAGTCTTGTTGGCGTCGAAGTTCATCTAACTCGGGCTGAGTCAGCCGCCATTTGGGTCTGAAAAGTAGGTTGCGCGCCTTGTTCAAGCTCGATTTTGTGATCATGCGGCCGTTGAGGTGGCAAGCCCGCTGATAGGTCGTCTGGAAAAATATCGACGTGCTTCCGAATCACTTATGTCAAATCATCAGGTACAGCTGCACAGAGTTTGTCGATGTCGGTCGGTGTGTCGACAGCCGTTGATGCGATCCATCGGACGGCATACAGTTGCGCTCCTCGAATCATCGCGCGCTTTATAGTCACTGTGCTGAATGTCGATGTTGTCGAGTCTTGACTGCTCCACTTGGGTAGCCATCGCCACTCTAGTTTATGCGACAATCGCCCGTCTGCCAGTCGATGCTCGGGTTGTATTTGCGCAGCCAATCGCGTCCCAGCAGCATGTCACATCCGTTTAGAATTGTCGCCAGCATCTTCATCGTGAAACTAAAGTTTTCGCCACAGGTGACTCGCACGTGAAGCACGCGCTCCCAAATCGCCAGTAGGGTGCCGTCAACCAACCTCGCATCGATTTCGGGCATGCAGCGTTCCAGCTGCAATCGAAGTTTTTGCTTTTGTCACATCCATCAAACTGTGGCTTGCCCCACCATCAACAAATATTTGGATGCGGGTGTCGCCACCCCTTCCTTCAACCAGCACAGGGCGATCAACCGGTTCACCACCCTTATTCAGTCAGGAATGGTCGATAGCCCAAATTGGTACTAAAACCTGGTAGGGGTGTTGGTGTTTGGGCGACGCAGTCAAGTCAGTAGGTGGCCCATCTGCTACTGACGATCTCCATTTCCCGACTGCTTCCCGTCGTTAGCTAAGTTCTTCTTCAGCTGCGGGCAGTCCCTCACCATGTGGTCTGGCTGGTTGTACTGGAGACAGCATCCGAAAAATACCTAGGCTGCAAACACGTCCACGCCGTTGATTGATGTGTGTTGGGGCTGGCCTCGAAAGCGATTTCCCTCCTGGAAACACGCCCTCGCAAGTCCACGCCTTGCGTCCAGCGCATCCGCGATTCGGACAATCTCGTTGAATGTCGCTAGGGCTCGCAGGACGATCTCTTGTTGAATCTCTGGCTTGAGACCACCCACATAGCGACCGATCTTCTCGCCTTCGCTAAGCCCTCCAATTTGATCGTATAACGCCAAGAACGAAACCGTGTATTCTTGGACAGAGCCCAAATGTATCCACATCCGAAGCCTTGTGCGAGCGTTTTCGCGCATGGATATGTGCTCGAATCGGCTCTTCAATGCTTTGCCCCATGCTTTCCACGTACGGATCGTGGCCGACCCAAAGATCGGGCCTGCTTGAGCCGTTGATGAACCGTGCTCCCCATCTACCGCCCGTTGATTCCCTGCCGGGGCTCCTCCCTCATCCAGATGCATGCGCCACCAGTCGAGTGCCAGTCCTCTCAGCAGCGATACAACAAAGTTGACACGTGACGCGTTGTCATTAATACTTGCTGCTGTGAAGAAGATTTCCATGGCGAACAGCCAACCGCTCACTGTAGTCGTTCTGATGATTGGGTTGAATGGCAGAGGCATCAGAGGTTTGATTTAAATGGCCGCCCGCGGTTCGCTGTGGACTTCTTCAACTGCTTCAGGTGTCGCCGACGCCCTCGCTTCGCTTGCAGCATCTTTGTTTCGGTAACAGGCCGCCCGTGATGTGTTTAACCTCGCGTCTGGAGAAGCGACGAGTTTTCGTTGCGCAGCGTCCGTACTTCACTTCCCAGCAACTCGAACTTATCGGCGAGTTGTTGAAGCCGGGCCTACAGTGTCGTCACTGTAGCCTCTCTGGCTTGCAATTCGTCAAACTCCTCCTGAGTCACGTTCCTAACACTACGGCGGGCAGAGGTTTCCGGCGTGATAGACATGTTGGAAATTTTACCTGACAGATCTGAGGGTGCACACGCTTCTAGTTGGAGGAGCTTTAACGAGCCCACCTATGAACTGCAGGCCAACCCTCTATTCTATCGGGTCATGTCCCGACATAAACGGGTTACTCAACGGAAGACTAAGCGGGCAAGAACGGAGCTCTGATACCAGCTGTTATGAATTAATCAGAGTAATAATAGGTAATGTAATAAAGGATTCATTATTCAAGAGTGTCGATACAAATGAGGGCCTAGGCATGTATAGGCACGGACAGAGCTAGCCGAGAACCACGCGAACAGGTTGGGGTGGTCTGGTTGGCGAAAGCTGCGGAAGCGCCGCGCGTCTAGGTTTGGGTTCGTGAAGCGGTTCAGGACCGAAGAAGTTGGCCGGGCCTGGACTTCTGAGAGTCGAGGGTGTATGCGCTGTAGTCGAGCCTAGTAAGGAAAATGGAATTTCCTTACAACTTACAACTTTGTTACAAATTTGCGTAACTATCGTTACCCGACCTGGCCTGGCTTGAGGCGAGAAGCAATCAGGGTTCAAGGCTCGATGACGCATCATCCCACCACCTGCGCACACCCAAAATTCGTGCCCTAGCCTACTAACCGCCATGAATTAGGTTTCCGTAGGATAGGCCTTCGGTCTCCTGTACCGTAGCCCGCAGTGCAAGATGAACGCGTTCAACGACGCCATTCTTTTCGAGAAGCTATCCAAGCTGAATGCATCCCAGCAAAGCATTGAGAGTAAGAACCTGCCTCCGATGTCTATCAGCCTCTCCTTCCATCACCCTCTCGTCCAGAAGCATTAGTCAGCTAGTTTCGGACAAGGTTCATTTTTCATACTACCCTTGCTTTTTGGCAACCATTTCCCATTACTTTATTCTTGCGGTGTTTGTTCCGCTTCATGTCCAGCAGGCCCCGATCCGCTGGTCCAAGACCTAGCCGTTAATCTCTGACCGTTGCATCCGTCTCTCTCGCTTCCTCCCGCTCCCTCCTGCCCCCGCAGCACTCTCCCATTGGTGCATTTTCCACCGGAAGCGCGCCGATCAGGTGGTGCAGACATGGCAGAAGCACTTCGCGAGCGCGTCGCAGGATCGCAAGTTACCACTGCTGTACCTCGCGAACGACATACTGCAGAACAGCCGCAAGAAGGGCCCCGAGTTCATCCAGGAGTTCTGGCAGGTGCTGCCGTCCGCCGTCCAGGACCTTGTCCGGGCCGGGCCCGACAGCGCTAGGAAGTCCACTCTCCGCATTGTACGTATGGGGGTTGACTTGCATTTGAGATTACCGCTAGTAATAATAAACGTGGCAGGGGGAATGTCCCTGAGCACAGCCGCCAGAAGGGCCCCGAGTTCATCCAGGAGTGCTGGCAGGTGCTGCTGTCGCATGTCCAGGAGCCTGTCCGCGCCGGGCCTGAGAGCGCGCGAGAGTCAGCTGTCCGCACTGTAATGATACACCGCATCTCATTGCATGGCAGCTTCATTCCGCGTTGTACGCACACCCCGTCTCACCTCCCCCCGCCCCCCTCCCCCCCTTTCTCACCGCTTCTCGCCCCTCCCTCCCTCCCTCCCGCATTCCCCCTACCGTCGGGCCATGGCACGTTCATTCCCCCTCCCCACACCCCCTCGCTGTGGTCCCTCTCCCATATTTGAGCCTCATGGACCTGCTTTGCTTTGCTTTACTTGGTGTCCTGCGTTCCTTGGGCCAAAGAATCGCCTCAGTGTCAAAACTCTCCCATGTCTTGCGCGACGACCCCTGACCATGTCTTCTCTCCGCTTCCTTCTTGGCCGCTGTCGCTGCCCTACAATTTTCTGCCACGTGGTGGCGTGCCGCCAGGTGGACATATGGGAGGAGCGCAAGGTGTTTGGGCAGCGCGACGAGCCGCTGAGGAAGCTGCTGCTGGGGGACCTCGCCTCCGCTCCCCCCGCCGCGTCTGGCGCTCAGGGGGACGATCAGCCGTCCTCAGGAGCTACCACTTCCTCAAAGGTACGAGGGTGCAAGATACGGTTTTCTAAGGTACGAGGGTGCAAGATACGGTTGTCTAAGGTACGAGGGTGCAAGATACGGTTGTCTAAGGTACGAGGGTGCAAGATACGGTTGTCTAAGGTACGAGGGTGCAAGATACGGTTGTCTAAGGTACGAGGGTGCAAGATACGCGTGTCTAAGGTACGAGGGTGCAAGATACGGTTGTCTAAGGTACGAGGGTGCAAGATACGGTTGTCTAAGGTACGAGGGTGCAAGATACGGTTGTCTAAGGTACGAGGGTGCAAGATACGGTTGTCTAAGGTACGAGGGTGCAAGATACGGTTGTCTAAGGTACGAGGGTGCAAGATACGGTTGTCTAAGGTACGAGGGTGCAAGATACGCGAGTCCAAGGTACGAGGGTGCAAGATACGCGAGTCCAAGGTACGAGGGTGCAAGATACGCGTGTCTAAGGTACGAGGGTGCAAGATACGCGTGTCTAAGGTACGAGGGTGCAAGATACGCGAGTCCAAGGTACGAGGGTGGAAGATACGCGTGTCTAAGGTACGAGGGTGCAAGATACGCGTGTCTAAGGTACGCGGGTGCAAGATACGCGAGTCCAAGGTACGAGGGTGCAAGATACGCGTGTCTAAGGTACGAGGGTGCAAGATACGGTTGTCAAAGGTACAGATGGGCCATGGAACCAGGTTTTGAGGCGCCTCAGGCGAGCTCCTGAGGAAGCTGCTGCTGGGAGGCCTCGCCTCTGCTCCCCCCGCCACGTCTGGCGCTCAGGCGGACGACCAGCCGTCCGCAGGGGGACGATCAACCGTCGTCAGCTGCTGCGTCCACGCCCAAGGTGAGGCACGGTGAGGGCTGAACCCACCCACTGCCTGGGAGAAACCAGTAGTCTGGCTGCCTGGGTTCTGAGGGGCCTCAACTCAAGCGAGCTGCAGAGGAAGCTGTTGCTGGGAGGCCTCGCCTCCGCGCCCCCCGCCGCTTCTGGCGCTCAGGGGGACGATCAACCGCCGTCGGGGGCTGTATCCACGTCTAAGGTAGGTAGTGGGGTGAGGAGGAGAAGTGCGGGAGGAGCAGAAGTGGCGGGGAGGAGGAGAAGTGGGGGAGGAGGAGAAATGGGGGGGGGCGGAGCAGTTGGGGGAGGGGGGGCAGTGGGGGGAGGTGCAGCAGTGGGGGGAGGTGCAGCAGTGGGGGGAGGTGGAGCAGTGGGGGTAGAAGGAGCAGTGGAGGGAGACAGAGCAGTGGGGGGGGGCGGAGCAGTGGGGGGAGGTGCAGCAGTGGGGGGTGGAGCAGTGGCGGGAGGTGGAGCAGTGGGGGGAGGCGGAGCAATGGGGGGAGGCGGAGCAGTGGGGGGAGGTGGAGCAGTGGGGGGAGGCGGAGCAGTGGGAGGAGGCGGAGCAGTGGGGGGAGGCGGAGCAGTGGGCGGAGGCAGAGCAGTGGGGGGAGGCGGAGCAGTGGGGGGAGGCGGAGCCGTGCCAGGAACAACTGTTAGAGCTTGAAGTGCCTCGTAATAGCTCTTGTCCCTGAGGAAGCCGCTGCTGGGAGGCCTTGCCTCATGGACGAGACAGGTTGCAATTCAGTTCAGTCTACTCTCTCCCCCCTTGCTATTCAATCTAATCTCTCCCCCCTTGCTATTCAATATAATCTCTCCCCCCTTGCTATTCAATCTAATCTCTCCCCCCTTGCTATTCAATCTAATCCCTCCCCCCTTGCTATTCAATCTAATCTCTCCCTCCTCCCCCTCCTCCCCCTACCCACAATTTAATCTCCCCCCCATTTTAATCTCCCCCCATTTCCTGCCCTTATCCAAACAGTTGCGGGGCCCGTTGGAGCGCATATCGTCGGTGTACGGAGCAGTGCAGGACGCGAGCAAGGACAGGGACGTACACACATGCACACACTCTCTCCCCCCCCTTCCTCCTCCTGACCTAACACACCCAGCTGTGGGTCCAATTGGAGCGCATATCGTCCGTGTACAGTGTGGTGCAGGACGCCAGCAAGGACGAGGACAGACTCTCCCAATCACTCCCCCCCTCACCACCCCCATCCTTCCCCTACCCCAGGTGCGGGGCCCGCTGGAGCGCATATCATCAGTGTACGGCGCGGTACAGGACGCCAGCAAGGACGAGGACACGGCAGTGCGGCGGTGCAGCGCCATCATCAACGAGCTGCAGACGATCGAGAAGGAACTCAACGCGCTCAAGTCACCTGCCAACGCAGCTGGTACGTGGTGTATTTTGTGCAACGTGCTGATGGCATGGGGGGTAGCATGGGGGCAGCATGGGGGCAGCATGGGGGCAGCATGGGCGCAGCATGGGGGCAGCATGGGCGCAGCATGGGGGTAGCATGGGGGCAGCATCGGCGCAGCATGTGCAGCGCCATCACCAACGAGCTGCAGACCAGAGAGAAGTGGCGCAACGCCCTTAAGTCACCGGCTAATACAGCTGGTACGTGGCTTGCTGTGTGCGGCGAAGCCGTCTCATGATCGCATCAGCATGATCGCATCAGCATGATCGCATCAGCATGATCGCATCAGCATGAGCGCATCAGCATGAGCGCAGCGTAGCATGTGCAGCGGCGCCATCACCAACGAGCTCTAGGCCAGAGAGAAGTGGCGCAACGCACTCAAGTCTCCTGCCTGCCAATGCGTCTGGTCCGGTTTCTTGGTATGAGAGCCATGTGAATGTGAATGTGAGTGTGAGTGTGAGTGAGGCGGTGCAGCGCCACCATCAAGAAGCCGAAGAGCGCAGCAAAGGAGCGGGACCCCGTGGGTGGGCACTCAAGTGCCGCGTGCTGCAGCAGCGCTGCCAACAGATGACCGCCTGTGAGAGGAAGCGCGGTGCGTACAGCTCTCCCTGTCCCTTTCCGCTCGCCCCCTTGTTCACCTACCAGAGGCAGATGAACGGGCAGTGGTATTGGACAGGCTGGGCACCGAGCGAGCGGCACGTGCTGCAGCAGCAGTGCTGCGACCAGATGGCCGCGTGTGAGAGGAAGGACAGTGCTCACTGTTATGCGCCTTTCCCTGTGCGCCCCCCTTCTGCTTGCTGCCTGACCAAACCAGAGGCGGATGAGAGAGCGTAGTGTTGGACCATCGCCTGGACACGAAACGCCCCGTGCTGCAGCAGTGCTGCGGCCAGATGGCCGCGTGTGAGAGAAGGAGCAGGGCTCACTATCGCTGCGCTCTCCCTCTCTTCCTCGTCCCCTTGCTCCCCGTTGACCACAGCAGAGGCGGACGAGAGGGCCGTGGTGTTGGATCGCCTGGACACGAAGCGCCACGTGCTGCAGCAGTGCTGCGACCAGATGGCCGCGTGTGAGAGGAAGCGAGCTCTGCTGGTGAAGCTGCTGACCGACGCACTTAGGACGCAGGAGAGCAAGCTGGAGCGCCTGAGGTCGCAGGTGGAGGTGAGAGATTTATAGACCCCCTTAGCTAGATGTGGCATAGAGCCCCATGTGGTCGCATGTGAAGTGAAGGGGGACATGCTGACAGACCCGCTCCGAACGCAGGAGAGCAAGCTTGTGAGGCATCGTCTTGCGATGGGTCGTGTGCTGGTGAGAAATTTCTAGACCCCCATCATGTGCCGGTGAGATTTTTCTAGACCCTCGTCATGTGCTGGTGAGATTTTTCTAGACCCCCGTCATGTGCTGGTGAGATTTTTCTAGACCCCCGTCATGTGCTGGTGAGAAATTTCTAGACCCCCGTCATGTGCTGGTGAGATTTTTCTAGACCCCGGTCATGTGCTGGTGAGATTTTTCTAGACCCCGGTCATGTGCTGGTGAGATTTTTCTAGACCCCCGTCATGTGCTGGTGAGAATTTGCAGCATACATTTCTTGTGGGAAAATGTGCTGTTGGGAGAGATGGAGCCTGCTGTTGACTTCAGAACTCGGAACATGTGCCGTGCAATTTGGAATTTGGTGGTTCGTAGTCTCAGATCATGCCACAGTGCGCAGGTTACGCTCCTCCTGTCGTCCTCCGCTTTCCTCATTGAGTCACTTCCCTCCCGTCCTCCACTCCCCTCCTCCACTCCCCTCCTCCACTCCCCTCCTCCACTCCCCCCCTCCTCTCCCCCTCCTCCGCTGCAGATCGCCCGCACCCAGTCTGACATCGCCAGCAATCTGCGCAAGCGAGCCACGGAGGAAGATTCTGCTCGGGCCTCTGCTGCCCTCACTGCGGCTGCCTCCACTCCTGCTGCTGCTGCTCCCACACTCCCTGCTGCTGCTTCCACTCTTGCAGCCGCCCCTGCCACCACTGCTGCTGCACCAGCAGCGTACTTTCAACCCCCTCTGAGCAACCCTCCAGCTGCACCTGCCGCTGGTGCACCTGCGTTCCTCCTGCCTGGGTTCCAACCTCCCCCAGGCACATCTCCTGAGATGGTTGCTGCTGCTGCTGCTGCTGCTGCAGCTGCCGCTGCTGCCGCTGCGGTGAATAATTCGCAAGGCTCTACTCCTGCTGCTGCCGCTGCCGCTGTTGCCGCCGCTGCTGCTTCCGCTGCTGCTGCTGGTGCTGGTGGTGCTGGTTTGCCGCCTGCGCTCCCGACTTCAACAGGCTCGGCAACCGGAGCTGGGCTTACCGAAGCTGAGAAAGAGGATACGCGGAAGCGGGCTGCAGCACTGACGAGCCAACTGGTTGCTTCGGCATCATCCGCAGCTATTTTAAAATCGGTTCTGTCGTCGTTTGCTGCTAAGTCTGTAGCAGCAGGAGCTGCTACCAGTGCTCCTGCTGTTGCTGCTGGGGGTGGGGGTGGTGGGGGGGATGCTGTTGGTGGTGGGGGTATAGTGATTCCTGGAGCAGCAGTTTCGGGGGCAGATGCAGCGAATGACCCTTCTCAGCCACCTGAGAAACGGCTGCGACCCACCGATACAAGCACACCGCCTCCGTCACACTCCTTTGTATCACCTCCCCCTACTGCTGGCAGCTTTGCTCCCCCTAACCATGCCATGTTCCCCCCTCCCCCTCCCCCACTGAACATGGACGGTATGCCCTTCCCCCCCTTACCTCCTCCTCCCCCACTCCCTACCCAGTCCCCTCCTCACCAGCAGAACGTCACTAGCATTCCTCAGTTTCCCTTCTCTCCTCCCCCTCCTCCCCAGGCAACTTATCCTCCCCCTGCTGCCCCCCCTCCTTATAACGTTCTAGGGCAGGGAAATGCGGGTTACCAAGGGCAAGGGCAGATGGGGGGCGGGGATGGGGGTGTTGGGGGGAGCATGGGGGTGCAAGGGGGGGATTTTACGGGGCAAAATGGCGGGGGGATGTACAATGCCGGGGGTATGCCGCCTCAACAGTACATGTACGGACAGGCACCAATGCAGTAGGTAAGGAGAATATTAATTGTTGCTAAGTTTATATCATTGTCCTCCCCTTGCGTTTCCTATGGGTTAGGCAGATCGGCCTAGCTTTAGAAGATAGGTATTAGTGTGACTTCTAATGGCCGGCAATGCCGGGGTACTCCATATCGCGTATGGATCCGAGATTGCATTAGTGGGAGTGGGGTGAGCTTTGGTTCAGGTCGAACAGTCAGCTCATCAGCGTTCTCGAAGTGGTGATTTCGCTTTTGGCTCCGGTGCAGCTCGGTCCTGCGCTTTTCGTGTATACGAAGCGTGCGTGTGACATTCCACAGAACTGAGGTGGATTTCTCAGCAAAATCGGCAGCTCTCGTCACTTGATCGATCCCACAGGTTCGCACTGGAATCTCCCAGCATACTTTCGCCATTCCTGCTCCTTCCTCTCCCCGCTTTTCCTCATGCCTGCGGGAACGTGCTCCGCCATCGTCGCCCCCCTAGCCTTTCGCAGGCGATCGCCGTGCGACAGTAGCGGGTCTTGCGACAGTAGGCGGCATTCGTGCGACGGAACTCCTGTCGCCGTCACGCCGCGCTGTTTCGTCCCCGTCCCCCCAGCGTCGATGCCTCAACCCGCGGTACCTCTCCCCGCGATACCTCGACCCGCGGTCGGCTCATCGGTTCGTTCCAAGCCAGCTCGCCTCGCGCCTGGCCTTCCCCTTCCCCGCGCCGTCGCAATGCCGCTCCCCCGCTCCGGGAACCGCTCCCCGCGCGCCGACGCCTCCCCTGATGGGAGTGGCGGGGAGGGCGCAAGAGAGGCGAGGCCGCGGGGAAATGGGTCTGATAATGAGGCGCCTCGAAGTGGTTCTAATGGTACGGCGGCGGCAGCAGGCAGCGGCAGCGGCGGCGGCGGCGGCGGCGGCGGCGGCGGCGGTGGCGGTTCGAACGAGTGGGCGGGCTCGGTGTGGAGCGCGCAGGAGATTGCTGACGTGGCAGGCGGCGCGGTCGTCAGGGACGGCCCGCCGGGCCGCGTCTGCACCGACACGCGCCAGCTGATGGCCGGTGATTGGTTCCTGGCCCTGAGAGGGCCGCGATTCGACGGCTCGGAATTCCTGGACGAGGCGGCGCGGAGGGGATGCGGGGGGGCTGTTGTCATGGCGGAAGGATGGGGGGAAGGAGCGGATGGCGGGGTACGGGAGGGGTTAAGAAATGCAGGAGAGACGAGGGGTGAGGAGGAGTTGAGAGGTTTGGATCTGCCTCCAAACCTGCCTCCAAACGGGTGGCAGGGCGGGTTGGTGGTGGTGCCGGATACGCTCGGCGCGCTGCAAGGCTTGGCGAGGGAGACTCGGCGGAGGTTCGGTGGAGTGGTGGTTGGGATCACAGGCAGCGTGGGGAAAACCACAGCCCGGGCTTTAACAGCGCTGGCCCTATCTCCTCTGGGTCCCGTTCACCAGGTGATTGGAGGAAGGAAAAGGGCGGGGAAGAGGAGAGTACTTTTGAGGCGCCTCAAAAGAGGCGAGGGGGGGGTGGGGAGAGGGGGGGCCGAGGGGTGGTTTTGAAGGTTGCCCACTCTGTTACCGCTGCGGTTGAGCATTGTCTGCCGTGCCGTTATCTCGATCACTCCCCTTGGCCTGATTTTTCAATGCCACTCCCGTGCGCGCAGACCCAGGGCAATTTGAACAACCACATCGGGGTGCCGATCACGCTCCTAGGTGTGTTGACTTGATGACGTGGTGATTAGAGCGTTTGTCCGCAGCAAGCTTATGCTGATTGCAGTTTCCGAGCTGAGCCGAGTCGGTTCAGTATGTTTGAAGCTGATGTCAGCATGAGTTGGAGTTGGTTACAGTAAGCATTTTTCTGTTTCCTGTTATGCTGCTGATTGCACTGCGTGTTGCACTTCTAGCGTGGCAAAGCATGATTCAGAGAGTAATATTCTTCTTTCAACACTTTTCTTATTCCCCTAACAGCCATTGAAACAGCCCGGAACATATTGGATGTTTCAAGGCACTTCAGAATGCAGCTTCGATCGAACCACAAGCAATCAAAGTTCTTCCTTCCTTCCCTTCCAAATCGCTCCTTCCCTTCTTCTCTCTCCCTCCTTTTTCCACCCTTTTAAACCCCCTCAACAGCTCTCCCCCAGACATCTGCAGCATGTATCGTGGAGATGGGGATGAGTGCACGCGGCGAGATCGCCCTCCTTTCCTCCATCGCCACTCCAACCATCGGCGTGCTGCTCAACGTGGGCCCCGCCCACATCGGGGATCCGACCCTGGGGTCTCTGGAGGCGATTGCAGAGGCGAAGGGCGAGATGCTGGTGGACGCGGGGGAGGGCGATGTGTGCGTGGTGAATGCGGATGATGCTCGGGTGATGGCGCTCCCCTTTGGCAAAGGAGCAAAGAGGGTGAGCGCTGACTGCGGAACGGGGTGGGTGTTCCCTGCTCTCATTGGTACTTTCTAGGCATCTCAGAGCATGTTGCTCAACGTGGGCCCCGCCCACATCGGTGATCCGACCCTGGGGTCATTAGAGGCCATTGCAGATGCGAAAGGGGGGATGCTGGGGGATGCAGGGGAGGGGGATGTGTGCGTGGTGAACGGGGACGATGCGCGAGTAATGGCACTCCCCATGGGAAAAGGAGTCAGAGTGGTGAGGCCGATGTGTCCTCTCAACGTGGTGAGACTTCTCAGAGTGGTGAGGCCCATGTGTCCTAAGATCACCTTTGGCCGCTCCCCCTGGCCCCGCATTCAGCCGCTGTCACACAGACAGTGGATGGAGGGACCGCCATTGAAGCTGCCATTCGTTGCAGCTTGAAACCTAGTTTCTCCATCCATGTGCTCCCGAACCCTCACCCCTGTGTCCCTCAGATCACCTTTGGCCGTCCCCCCTCATGCGACATTCAGCTCTTATCGGCACAAACAGTTGATGGGGGGATGGCCTTTGAGGCAGACATTTGCTGCAAATTTGTAATCTAGTTCTCCTTCCCATGTTATCCCAAACCCTCGCCCGTGGATTCTCTACAGATCACCTTTGGCCGCTCTCCCTCGTGCGATGTTCAGCTGCTTTCGGCACACACAGTGGATGGAGGGACCCGTGTGTAATGACTCGACAAAAAAATCGACTCATTACACACACACACAGTGGACGGAGGGACCGCCGTTGAGGAGGCTCACACTCGCTGCAACTCTGAAACCTAGTTCGTCGATCCTTGTGCTCCCAAACCCTCACCCCTGTATCCCTCAGGTCACCTTTGGCCGCTCCCCCTCGTGCGACGTTCAGCTCTTGTCGGCACACACAGTGGATGGGGGGATGGCTGTTGAGGCAGTCATTCGCAGCAACATGCCACACCCTCAAACACAGCCACCACCACCTGCGGCAGCAGCAGCAACAACAGCAGCAACAGCAGCAGCATTACCAGCAGCAGCAGTGTTAGGAAATGATGAGTCTAGCAGCAGCAACACAGTGAGTGTGCGGATCAACAGCCCCGGGCTTCATCTCGCCGACAACGCCCTCGCAGCAGCAGCAGTGGCGGTGGCTGCAGGCGTGCCTCTGCCAATGGCGGCGCGACACATGGCGCGATACGAGCCTGTTGGAATGAGGATGAGGGTTGAGCGGATAAGGAGACGGGGTTTAGGGGAGGAAAGGGTAGAGGGGAGTGGGGAAAGGGTGGAGGGGAAGCAGAACAAAGGAAAGGGAGTGGAAGTGGAGGGAGACTGTGTGACTCTACTGAATGATGCTTATAACGCCAATCCCATGAGTATGGCCTCTGCACTTCAACTTCTGAATCAGCTCTCCCTAAATAAGAGTGCACCCTCCTCCTCTTCCTCCGCCTCCCCCTCCTCTCCACTAGTCTCAGGCCGCCCCGTGGCAGTGCTGGGCGACATGCTGGAACTCGGCAACCAATCAGAAAGTGCCCACGTGGAAGCCCTAACCCTCTGCCTGTCCCTCACAGGCATCTCTCTCCTCCTCACAGCTGGCCCAGGCTTTAAGTCAGCCGTGGCTGCGATGGGGGGGGGGCGAAGAGATAAGGATGATGGCAAGGATGGTGGTTATGTGCGCAGAGATGGTGATAGTAATGAAGGTGGTAGTAGCGCGGGAGATATAAACCTGGGCCACGTGCACGGGTTCTTGCGGAACGGTGCCGGGAGGCGTTTGGAGGTTTATGCGTTCGATTCGGCAGAGAGACTTGCAGAGGCAATTGCACCGTTTGCCAGTGTGGACTCTCAGGGTGATACTACTGCCGGGAGAGGCCGTGCTGGAAGCGGGGATTTATGCCAAGAGGCAATCTTGGGAGCGGTGAATGTGGGGTTGGTGAAATGGGGAGATGTGGTGCTGGTGAAGGGGAGTCGAGGGACGCACATGGAGCTAGTTTGCAGTGCTATTCACTCGGCTTTTGGAGTTGAGGATAGTTGAGTGTTCGCCCAACTACGTTGTAACTGCCTGCAGCACCATCATGTTTATGTCAATGGAGAGCGTTTCTCTCCCAAGATACATGGAGTTGGCATAAAGATCTGGTGTAAGCATGAACAATTCGTGTTATTGGTTGAAGTGTATAACGAGGTTCACGCCAATTGAATCTTGAGCAAAGGTGGAGATGCACTCCCTGGAAGCAGGATCATTACTCGTTTAGCCAATCAATGTACTCCAACTATTGACTCCGTGTCTGCCATGTGGCACGCCTCTCGCAGCCAACCGCAAGTGAGCGATCAGCCAGAGAGCGAATAGCGTGGCAGCCATCCGTCCGTCCACACATATGCATTCCGCGACGCGTTGAAGGTACACTGACGAGGGGTTAGTCTAGCGAGTAGTTTTTACGCGAGTTCAAACTGCTCTTACCTAAGCTCGGATGTTCAGGTAAATTCTCCCCCTTCCGTCGAGCCCGAAATTGCCTCAACAATTTTCGGCTCAGCTTTTAGCCGCCTAGCTGATTTTTGTAGGACTGACACGAGATCCCCACGAACGGCTGTGAGAGTCCCTCGCTGAAAGCACTACGCAGAGTGTCCCCTCAACGATCATGAAAGATTGAGAGTTGAATTGAAACAGGACCATAATCATGTTCATAGCTCAGTCTGTGGTGCTTTCTCGCCTCAGTATTTTCACGTAGTCTCTAGGTACTTCAGTGAAGTATCTGTGTTCCTCACCATCGATCGCTGCATCTATCTCTACGCAACCGCTCGCTTCGCCTACCAGATACGTCATCAGCATGGCGCTCGCTGCAGTGTCGTCCAACGGCATTTCGCGCGGGCTGGCGACTCCCGAGGCGGCTGGGGTTTCTAAGACCACCGTCTCTCAGGCCAAGTCAGGTACGCGGTCTGTGCTTCTGTCGGACCAGCGGAAATTGGTATGACCAGCGAATGTGCGCAATCCAAAAAGCATTCGTAGCCGTCGGAAATCACAAGCGGCTGCACACCAGACTCCTCGAAGTTTCACGGAAACTGCACTCACAATCCCAGTGATTACTATGCATCCAGAGGAGTCTCGTATGTCGCCAGCATAACGCCTTTCGGATCATTCGTTGGGTGGACGTGCCTCGGGTGACGTCATCCGCGCCACCTCAACCTACGACCGATCTAAATGGCAGTCGTAATCATACTCGGAATTTCGGATCCTCGACAAACATGTCTGCCGAGCTTGCTATTTCCGTGTTTTCCGCGTCGTTTTTTGCCATTTTGGTCCATACCCCATCCATGAGGTTCAGAATGGTAATCCGCCGCACCACGAATCCCCCATCCTCATCCATCCGTTATTATCAATCTTCTTTCCTCGATCCTCCCCTCCCCCTTCCTCCCCCGCCACCTTCCCCCGATTCTGTCTTCCCTCCCCCCAGTCAACTTTCTTTCCCCCCGGCGCACATCCCTCTCCTCCGCCAAGCCCCTCTCCGCCTCTTCCCCGCATCAACGCCTTCCGCGGTTCCGCCCCGCGCAGCCAGTAGCCGCGGTCGCGGCGGAGACCTCCTCCGCGGAAGGCGACTCCGCGGACGTCCCCCCGCCGGGGTGCTCTCGCATCAAGATCGAGCTAGCGCGGCCGCTGGGGATGGTTCTAGAGGAGCGCGCGGGGGGGATTTTCGTGGCGGAGGTTGCGCGCGGGGGGAACGCGGAGGCTGCGGGGGTGGTGGACGCGGGCGACCAGCTGATTGCGACGAGTGCGATCGTGTACGACGACAGCGACTCGTACGGCGGCGTCGTCGTGAAGAAGGGCATGCGCGTCGTACGGTTCAACGTACGCGGCGAGTCGTTTGACACGGTACGGGCGGACCGCTCTTCCCGAGGGAGAAAACACTGATCGTCACTGGGATGGCTTGCAGGTTCCTTTCGGTTGGGAAGCTTGTTTTCGTCTTGAATCAGGTTTTAGGAGGGAAGGTGATGCTTCGAAGATACGGTAAGGAGCGACCTGAGTGTGGCTTGGATTAGACATAAGTGGATCGGGAGGAGGAGAGGGAAGGTACGGATTGTCGACGTGAGATAATGCAGGTGGGTTGAGGCACATGGGAGTATGCAGGGAAGAGGGAAAGGAGATGGGCATATGGGAGGGAGGGGAACGAGTGGATGAAATCAACGAGTGAGCAGGTGAAAGTGGAGGGGTGGAGAGTGTGAGATTGTGGAAGTGAGTTGAGGAAAGAGAGAAGAAGAGGGTGCAAGAAGAGGAGAAACACAAAGAGAAAGAGAGGGCGGTAAGAGAAGAGGGACATAACGTAAACTTCAGCTCTCCCCTCTCCCTCCCAACCACTCGCTTATTTCTCGACCTCTTTCCCTTTTTCCCTTTCTCTCCCCCTCACTGCTTTTGTGTGTGCAGGTTATGGCTGCAATCAGCACACATCCCTCGTATCTCAAGGTAAGCCACGTATCGAGTGCACCAGGAAGCAGGCTGGAAAGCAGAGTCCGACTCAAAAGTAGGTCTTGGTATGGACGCATCCCTCTTATCCCAAGCTTACCCGCAGTTTCTCTCCCGGTTTTTGTCGCATTTTATCAATTCCTGTGGCAGCCCATCGGCCTTCTTTGCTCAGAACCTCTGCTTACTGTATTCTCACCCTCTTGCCCTTGCTTCTGCAATGTCAGCTTCTCCTGCTGCGTTGGTGCTGGTGGTTTGTATCTAGTCTCCGTCATACATTATTCACGCTAGTGCTCATGTGTGTTACCCTTGTAATCCGTGTTGCTGTCATGCCCTCATGTGCTCGCTGTCCCTCTCTGTCCCTCGCTGTCCCTCTCTGTCCCTCTCTGTCCCTCTCTGCAGGTCGCCATAGAGCTGCAGAAGTGCATGCCTCTCACCAGGGACCCCACCACCTCGTAGATTCTGTCCTTACCTTCTCATCAAACCTCCAGGCTATCTAGAAACTAGATCCTTTATTTTTCCCGTTTCTTATGCTGAAAATGCGCGAGTGTCAGCTGTGCCTTCAGTAATCTATTGGCCTTTCCTGTCTCATTGGCTTTCCGTGGGCCGTCTGCGTTGGGCCGTGGGCCATGGTGTGGAACTCACCCAGCCTGTATGGGAACAACCAGGGGGAGGGGGGTTCTTTTCCAAGCAGTGGCGGATGGGTACAATCATGACTGGCTCACGAGGGGTCCGTCATTGTTGCTAAGAATCTGGTTAGGGTAGAAGGAAAGTATCAGAATTAGAGAAGTGAATGATAGAGAGAGAGTACACACAATATAGCTAAGTGTTGTACCCTCTAAGAGGCTACCCTATACAGTCTATACAAACATAACAAATAGACATGTTTGACACACCCCCTAGACTGCATAGGGGAAAGTCCTAAACAAACAGCTCAGGGCGGCACTACTAGTCCACCTCTAAGACAAGGGTCTGAGCGACCAGTCAGAAGGAGTACAGACAAGGCAAGCACAAGAGCAGGGCGGCACTACTAGTCCAGCCACTGGAGAGGACACAAGCAGTGGTTACATATAAAGGACAGTACAAAGTCAAGGTCTAGCAAGTGAGAGGCTACAGGAACTAGACCAAGCTGTACACAGTGCGCTGCTGATCTTAGGCGCAAGCGCCTTCGTAAAGATATCAGCCGTATGGCACCTAGGCCAAGTGTACTACGCGAGCCTGGCGTCGCTGCTGTAGCTCACCAGGAGGAAGTACCGCAGCTGAATGTGCTTCGCTCTGCCCTCGAGTCGAGGCTCCTGACACAGGAGGATCATGGCCCTGTTGTCAGCGAACAGGACCGGGGCAGAGCTAGGCCGCTCACCTAAGTCAGTGAGCAAGAAGGTCAGCCAGCGGAGCTCCTGTGCCGCCATGGCACCGGCGTAGATCTCAGCCTCACAGCTGGACTGTGCAACAGACGAGGAGCGGGTAGCTCTCCACGAGACGGCACCTGAGCCAAGGCTGAAGCAGTAGCCCTGGGTAGACCGGAGTGTCTCGGCGTC
The DNA here is from genome assembly GCA_027943415.1 of Closterium sp. NIES-67. NCBI lineage: Eukaryota > Viridiplantae > Streptophyta > Zygnematophyceae > Desmidiales > Closteriaceae > Closterium > Closterium sp. NIES-67. The sequence goes on from BQMB01002078.1 coordinate 207,394, forward strand.
GTCTGCCCACGAAGCGTCTGTGTGCCCAGTAAGGACCACTGGCCTGCGTCCTCCTAGCACTAACCCCATGCCCGATGTACTAGCAAGATAACGCAGAACCCTCTTAGCGGCAGACCAGTGCTGCGGTCGGTGTCTGCCTGTGGCCACAAAGCGAGCCAGGATGCTGAGAGGGTATGCGAGATCTGGGCGAGTGCAAGTCATCAGGTACATGAGGCAACCCACCAGCTCTGCGTAGGGGCCGCTGGGCTCTACCAACTCCTCAGACACTGGAGCGGAGAGTCTGTGGTCTACAGGCAGAAGGGTGGGCTGTGCAGAGGAGAACTGAAGGCTGAACCTCTGAAGGACCTGGCGCACCAAGTGTGACTGAGTCAGGGTGATGGTGCGCGCAGCTCTGTCCCTGGAGATCTGCAAGCCAAGGTAGAGGCGCAGTTCTCCAAGGTCAGTGCACGTGTGTCTCTTCAGCAGCTCTGCCTTCACGGAGGCCAGTGCATCCCTGTCTGCTGTGGCAAAGACCAGATCGTCGACGTAAACAAGGATGTAGAACGGAGTCTGGCCAGCACGAACGAAGAGGGAAGGGTCTGCGGAAGACGGAAAGAACTGCAGGTCAGCAAGCGTAGCACGCAGAGTGTCGTGCCACTCACGGGGAGCCTGGCGCAGGCCGTAGACGGGGCGCCGCAGGAGCCACTGGGTCCCAGGAGGGAAGGTGCCAGGAAAGCCCTGAGGGCGACGCAGGTAGACCTGCTCGTGTAGGCTGCCCTGAAGGAAGGCAGTGGAGAAGTCGAGGGAGTGAAGCTCGTAGTCACGCTGAGCAGCTAGGTGTAAGAGAACGCGAAGAGTAGTCATCTTCGGGGTCGGAGCGAAGGTCTGGAAGAAGTCCACCCCCTCGCGCTGACTGAAGCCTCTAGCCACATAGCGCGCCTTGAACACAGGCGGCTCTCCAGGAGGGCGCTTCACCTTGAAGAGCCAGCGGCCATCGACTACGTTCACCCCAGGTGGGGGAACTGCGTCGACGAAGGTGCCGGTGGATGTCCAAGATGCCATCTCCTGCTCCATGGCAGCTATCCACTGTGAGGCCCAGGGTCCCGAAGTCGCCTCAGCGTAAGTGCGAGGGGTCGGGATGTCAAAAGCGTCTGCGTCACCCTCAGGGACTAGCAGCATGGAACAGAGATGGGGAGCAGCCTCGGAGTGGAAAGCAAGCTCGAACTGGCGGTCCTTCAGGACGTCACTGCTAAGGGCAAGAGCACCCCCAACAGACGGAGGACAGGCAGGGTCAGAGACCAGAGCGGTGGCGTAGTCAAGGCGGCGGGTAGAGGCGAAGTCAGCGACAGCAGCGACAAGAGCGTCAAGGCACGAGACCGGAACAGACGGGTCGGCGGGGGAGGGACGGCCGGCGAGGACTGCACAGGAGGGCCACCAGAGTCAGAAGACTCCTCAACCGGGTCCTCCGACGGAAGGGGGGTGACGTGGGACACACCAGAGGGGGCGGGACGGGGAGGAGGAGGAGGAGGGGCAGGGACTACCGGGGAAGGAGTGACCAGGAATAGGGGGGGGGTAACCGGGGGACCACGGTGGGGGAAGCGACGGTAGTAGGAAACGGACTCGTCAAAGGTGACGTCGCGAGAGTGAAAGAAGCGGTGAGACGGCGGGTGGTAAAAGTGCCAGTCGGACGCGTCAAGGGGAAAACCGAGGAAGACGCAGGGAAGGGTGCGGGCAGTGAGCTTGTCCGTGCCGGAGGCACGAACGTGAGCAAGGCAGCCCCAGACGTGGAACGCAGACGCGTTACCAGGAGACCCAGTCCAAAGACGGGTCGGCGAAACCTGCGGCTGCTGAGGGTGCGGCCACAAGTTAAGCTGGTGAGAAGCGTAGCGCACAGCGAACGGCCACAGAAAATGGGGTGCACCGGCATGGATCATGGAGGTGCGAGCCACCTCCATGACCAAACCGATGCGTCGCTCGGCGACCTCATTCTGCTGTGGGGAGTCTGGTAGGGCGAACGTCTGGGTGATGCCCTCCGCACGACAAAAGCGACCAAGGACACCGGAGGCAAACTCGTCACCACGGTCGGAGTGAAGACGCAAGACAGGGAGACCGCGGTGGACACGCGCAGAGACAAGCCAGGGGATGAGAGCGCCAGGCACGTCGGCCTTACGCTCCAGGGGAAAGACTGTGAGAGACGAGTGAAGTCGTCGACAAGGACAAGGAAGTAGCGCTCTCGACGCGGCCCAGGGATGGGGGCGGGGCCCCAGACGTCCAGGTGCAGGGTCTGCAGCGGCGCGGCGGAAGGGGGAAACGAGGAGGAGTGAGGGGCACGGCGAAGCCGACCCTCGACACAAGGCGTGCAAGGGGGGGCGGGGGAGGAGGGAAACGCGGGGAGAGAACCTGGGAGACCAAGGACAAGACCGTGCTGGGACATGTGACGCAGACGCGGGAGCGCAGGGTGACCTAGGCGGTGGTGCCAAAGGAGGGTCGGGTGAGTGAGGGACCGACAGGAGCAGGCAGCAGCAACCTGGGTGAGCGCTCCAGCCGGAGGGGTCACGGTGTCCAGAGTGAACAGGCCGGACACCGGGTCCCGGGGGAACGTGGACAGGGGGGCACCAGTGGCGGCCTCGGTACAGACAGCATACCGCTCGTGACCAGGGAACGTAGTGGTGACGCCAAGGTCCTGGAGGCAGCCGACACCAACTAGGTTCCTGGAGAACGAGGGGATATGCAGATCTGTGAGAGTGCCCGAAGGAACCGCCGGACAGGGAAGGGTGGTGGAACTGCGGGCGACTAGCGGACCGCAGGAGGGGTCAGCAAGAGAAACGGCAGCAGGAACAGGAAGCGGCGTCAGGGTGGTGGAGTTGCGGAAGAAACACCGAGAAGCGCCAGAGTCCAAGGTGAAGGAAAGCGAAGCAGAGGCGTTTGGCGACGGAACGACGGCAGAAGCACCAAGACTACACAAAGCAGAAGCTCCTACGCCTGACGCAGCAGGGGAGGCTACGCTAGGCACACCTACACTAGGCAACAGTGAGTAATAAGCGGGAAGCACACTAGAGTCATCAGCATACATCACATGCAGAGCAGAAACAATGGCATCCATGTCCATATCAAAGATCTGAATCTTACGACTAAGCAAACTGTGCCAGTCCGGGAGGTCTGGCGACGGGCCGAAGCGCTGACGAAAGAGGTCATCTAGGCAACGAAAACAGCGGGGAGTGGAGTGACCGATCTTACCGCAAACGAAGCCGCGGCGAGGACCGGTCTGGATCTGGTACTGACAACGCCCGCCGCCAGAGCCACCACTCGGCACACCACCACGCGCCCGGCCACCGCCAGCGCCGGGCCACCCGGGCGGAAGGATACTCGTCTGCCGCGTCTGCGACTGCTGCTGCGGCTGTTGCAACTGCAGGGGCGGCGGCTCAGCTGGACTGGGCAGGGTCCCCTCGTCCGCTCCAGCACCAGACGACCCGACCCCACCACTACCCCCTCCCGCACCCCCGCCTGCGCCTCCGCCGCGCCCAACCTTGGGGCGGCGGCCCTTCCCCGAACGAAACTGTGCGGCAGCAGCAGTCTCAGCCACTGCGGCAGAGCCGTCGGAGAAGGTACACTGAGCGGGGGCACAACCCTGAAAGATAGGGACCGGCACGACACCGCTCGCCTGGGCGATGGAGCGGTGACGGGTCTCTATCACAGTCAGGGTGTCTACAAAGTCAGTGAGGGTGAGGTCTGCGGGGTGAAGGCTAAGGAAGCGGTCGCGGGTGACAGCAAGGCGGTCAGGGAGGCGGGTGGCAAGCAGGTAGATGGTAGAGGTAATGGGCGGCTGGTGGGCTCTAAGCTGTGCGTCAGTGCAGGCAGCGCGCCAGGTCTCATCTATCGAGCGCAGGTGGGCAGCGAGGTCAAAGACAGTGGGGAAAGATGCAAGGTCAGGAAAGAGCATCGGGAGGATCAGGCGACCCACCGAGGCAGCCGGAGGGGTGGAGTAGCGCTGGATGACAGCATCTAAGTATGCCTGAGCAGTGGTGAGGGACCTAAAGCGAGGGCGCTCGGACGGGGGAAGGGCGTTGCTAATGGCAAGCTGAGCGACAGCATCACGAGAAAGCCAGACAGAGCGCGCACGGGCAGTGGCAGCAGTAGACTCGCGCTCAGTGGGGGTGGAGTCAGTGGGCAGAATAGCAGGGGGGTCTGGGCAGGGGAGCGTACCGTCAAGGTGTGCGGAAAGCGGTTCACCATCCTGCCGCTAGCTAGTGAGTTGGCGGCGGAGGTCGGCAAGCCACGCCTCGAACTCCAGAGGCTGGCCTTCAGCGTCGAAGCTCAGCTCCGCCGCCATCAGGAACAGTGCAGTGCGGTGCAGGGCAGTGCAGCAAGGTGGAGTGCGGTGCAATGCGGTACAGTGCGGTGCAGTGCGGTGCCAGGCAGTACGGTGTGGTGCGGGGCGGTACGGTGCAGGGCAGTGCAGGGCGGGGGGGGGGGGGGGGGGGTGGGAACCATACCAGTGAGGAGGACCGGGGCCGGGGTAGGGACGAGCGCAGGGGCCGGGCCGGTGCAACGGGGCCGGGCGGGTGCGACGGGGCCGGGCGGGCGCGACGGGGCCGGGCTGGTGCGACGGGGCCGGGCGGGTGCGTTGGGGCCGGGCTGGTGCGACGGGGCCGAGCGGGTGCGACAGGGCCGGGCCGGTGCGACGGTGCCGGGCGAGCGGGACGGTGGCCCGGGAGGGGCGCACCAGGGCTGGGCGGGCGCGACGGGGCCGGATGGGTGCGATGGGGCCGGGCGGCTGCTACGGGGCCGGGCAGGGCGCGACGGGGCCGGGCGGGTGCGACGGGGCCGGGCGGGCGCGACGGGGCCGGGCTGGTGCGACGGGGCCGGGCGGGTGCGACGGGGCCTGAAGGCGTGACGGGGCCCAGGAGGGGGCTCGACGCGGCCCAGGAGGGGCGCTACGGGGCCCAGGAGGGGCGGTACGGGGCCCAGGAAGGGCGGTACAGGGCCCAGGAGGGGCACTACAGGGCCCAGGAGGGGCCCAGGAGGGGCGCGACAGGGCCCAGGAGGGGCACTACGGGGCCCAGGAGGGGCGCGACGGGGCCCAGGAGGGGCGCTACGAAGCCCAGGAGGGGCGCGACGAGGCCCAGGAGGTGCGCTACGGGGCCTAGGAGGGGCGCGACGAGGCCCAGGAGGGGCGCTACGGGGCCCAGGAGGGGCGCGACGGGGCCTGGGAGGGGCGCGACGGGGCCCAGGAGGGGCGCTACAGGGCCCAGGAAGGGCGCGACGGGGCCCAGGAGGGGCGCTACGGGGCCCAGGAGGGGCGCGACGGGGCCCAGGAGGGGCGCGACGAGGCCCAGGAGGGGCGCTACAGGGCCTAGGAGGGGCGCTACAGGGCCCAGGAGGGGCGCGACAAGGCCTGGGAGGGGCGCGACGGGGCCCAGGAGGGGCGCTACAGGGCCCAGGAAAGGGCGCGACGGGGCCTAGGAGGGGCGCTACGGGGCCCAGGAGGGGCGCGACGGGGCCCAGGAGGGGCGCGACGGGGCCCAGGAAGGGCGCGACGGAGCTAGGGGGGTCGCGACGGAGCTAGGGGCACGACGGGGCTAGGAGGGAGGCACGGCGGGGCCGAGCTAGGGGGGCGAGCGGAAGCGGTAGGTGGGGGGGGGATCCTAACCTACGCGTGATACCATATCAGAATTAGAGAAGTGAATGATAGAGTGAGAGTACACACAGATATACCTAAGTGTTGTACCCTCTAAGAGGTGACCCTATACAGTCTATACAAACATGACAAATACACATGTTTGACAGAAAGAACCATGCTGCTGCTGTTGCTGTTGCTGCTGTTTCCAGGAGCTTAGGAAACAGCCCATCGCACATGTAGGAAGTGTCAACTTCTATACATATGAATTATATGTCTTAGGCCTTGTTTCTAGTAGCCGTCATCCCGATAAAGTGTCATCCGAGAATGTTGGAAACCCATCGCACCGTTGAAGTTTCGAAATAAAGGTTGCGATGGGTTTCCAACATTCTCGGATGACACTTTCTCAGGATGACATGTACTAGGAACGAACCCTAAAGGTAACGAATTGGCTAGAATAGGGCATACAGGGTAGTTTTGTTCCAAGTGGTGTACTCTCTATGGTATGCTCCTAGCTAGCCTATAAACATATACAAATATATATATCGACACACCCCCTAGGCTAGACAAGGGGCAGTGCCTGGCAAGAGACATGAAGCTCAGGGTGGAACTACTAGTCCAGCCTCTGAGGCAAGGGCCCGAAGACTAGTCAGCAAGGTTACAAACAAGACAAGAGCAAACCAGGGCGGCACTACTAGTCCGGCCACTGGAACAGTAGCCACAAGGCCAGTCAGGAGAACATATATAAAAGAGTAGTACACAATCAAGGCCCTAGCAAGTGAAGAGCTACATGAAGTAAACCAAGCTGTGCGCAGTGCCGTTGATGATCTTTAGGCGCAAGCGCCTTAGTAAAGATATCACCTGTGTTGGCACCGGAAGCCAAGTGTGCTACGGGGGCCTGGCGGCGCTGTTGTAGCTCGCGCAGGAGGAAGTACCGCAGCTGGATGTGCTTCCCTCTGCCCTCAAGTCGAGGCTTCTGACACAGGAGGATCATGGCCCTGTTGTCAGCGTACAGGACCGGGACAGAGCTAGGCCGCTCACCTAAGTCTGTGAGCAAGAAGATCAGCCAGCGGAGCTCCTGTGCCGCCATGGCACCAGCGTAGATATTAGCCTCACAGCCAGACTGTGCAACAGACGACGAGCTGTTGGACCTCCACGAGATGGCGCCTGCACCAAGGCTAAAGCAGTAGCCCTAGGAGGACTTGAGCGTCTCAGCGTCGTCCGCCCACGAAGCGTCTGTGTGTCCTGTAAGGACCACTGGCCTGCGTCCTCCAAGCTCTAGCCCCATGCCCGATGTACTTGCTAGATAACGCAAAACCCTCTTAACGACCGACCAGTGCTGTGGTCGGTGTCTGCCTGTCGCCACAAAGCGAGCCACGATGCGAAGAGGGTTTGCGAGATCTGGATGCGTGCAAGTCATCAGGTACATGAGGCAACCCACCAGCTCAGCGTATGGACCACTAGGGTCTACCGACTTGTCATGGACTGTAGCCGAGAGCGTGTGGTCTACTGGCAGAGGTGTGGGCTGTGCGGAGGAAAAATGAAGGACCTGGCGCACCAATTGTGACTGTGTGAGAGTGATGGTGCGCACTGCTCTGTCCCTGGAGATCTGCAGGCCAAGGTAGCGGTGCAACTCTCCTAGACCAGTGCAGGTGTGTCTCCTTAGCAGCTTGGCCTTCACGGAAGCCAGTGCGTCTCTGTCTGCAGTAGCGAAGACCAGGTCGTCTACATAGACAAGGATGTAGAACGGAGTCTGGCCTGAGCGAACGAAGAGCGAAGGGTCTGCAGACGACGGGAAGAACTGCAAGTCAACAAGTGTAGCACACAGCATGTCGTGCCACTCATGGGGTGCCTGTCGCAGGCCGTAAACCGGACGCCGGAGGAACCACTGGGTCCCTGAGGCGAAGGTGTCGGTGAAGCCTGACGAGCGGCGCAGGTAGACCTGCTCGTGCAGACTGCCCTGTAGAAACGCAGTCGAGATGTCGAGAGAGTGTAGCTCATAGTCACTCTGTGCTGCTACATGTAGCAACGCCCGAAGAGTAGTCATCTTCGGGGTCGGGGTGAAGGTCTGGAAGAAGTCAACTCCCTCACGCTGACTGAAGTCTCTCGCGACGTAGCGCACCTTGAACACCGGCGGATCTCCAGGCGGGCGCTTCACCTTGTAGAGCCACTGGCCATCGACTATGTTCACCCCAGGTGGGGGAATTGCGTCGACGTAGGTGCCGGTGGATCTTCAAGATGCCATCTCCGCGTCCATGGCAGTTATCCACTGAGAGGCCCAGAGTCCCGAGGTTTGCCTCAGCATAAGTGCGAGGGGTCGGGATGTCGAAGGCGTCTGGATCACCCTCATGGACTAGCAGCATGGAGCAGAGATGACGCGCGGCCTCGGACAGGAAAGCAAGCTCGTACTGCCGATCCTCTAGGACGTAATGGCCAAGGGCAGCAGCACCCCCGACAGTTGGAGGAAGGGCAGGGTCAGAGACCAGAGCGATGGCGTAGTCAAGGCGGTGGGAAGAGGTAGTTAGCGACAGCAGCGACAAGCGCGTGAAGACTGGAGACAGGAACGGACGGGTCGGTAACGAGGGAGGCGAGAACTCGAGGAACAAGTGGGCTAGCGGCACGGAGGAAGACAGACAGAGGAGGCGGAGCGACAACAAGGAAGAGGCGAAGGGAGGAGGGGAGGAGGGGAGGACGAGACGCGTGGGAACGAAGCAACATAGGGTGAGATTGCTGAACAGGAACAACAGGACGAGCACGAGAGGGACGGTGAGACCAGAAGTGGAACGGACGCAACGGGTCAGGAGACACAGGAGGAGAACGAGGGGGGAAATGAGCTGGAGATGAGTCTGACAGAGGAAACACAGGGCCGTAGACAGGCAGGGGAGGCGGCGGCGGAGGAGGCGCAGGAGGGTCGTCGGGGAAAGGAAGACCGATGAGGCGAAGGGCGGACACCGGCGACGACTGCTGCTGCTGCTACTCCACACCGACACCAGAACCTCCAGCTGGACCACGGCTACCTCTGGGACACTCCACTCCAAGACCCGCAGAATGAGAACCCTCTCCAGCACCGATGCCACCCCCAGGACTGCCAGGACAAGCCACGACAATAACCCCAGGACTAGCACCCCCAGAACTTGCACCCCCAGAAAGAGAACCCTTCCCAGCACCGGTGCCACACCCAAGACTGCCGAGACAAGCCACGACAGTAACCCCAGGACTAGCACCCTGCTCAACGCCCGCACCCCCACAGCTCGCGGACCCCTGCGCTGGCTGCTGCTGCAGCGGTGGTGACTGTGGTTGCTCCTGCGGCTGCGATGGCCTCGACGGTTGCTGCTGCGACGACGGCGGAGGAGGAGAAACCGAGGCGGAGACAGGCGGCGAGAACGGCACCGCGGGGCCACAAAAATCAGCCGACTCCTCCGCTGGGACAATCGACGGGAGGGGAGTGACGTGAGACACACCAGACAGGGCAGGACGGGGAGGGAGAGGAGCAAGGGCTACCGAGGGAGTGGGAACCAGATACAGGGGCGGGGAGACCAGGAGACCTTGGTGGGGAAATCGGTGGTAGAAGGTGACAGACTCATCAAAGTGACGTCACGTGAGTGAAAGAAGCGGTGAGACGGAGGGTGGTAATAGTGCCAGTCAGACGCTTCGAGGGGGAAGCCAAGAAAGACACAGAGGACAGTGCGAGCAGTAAGCTTGTCCATACCAGAGGCACGAACGTGAGCAAGGCAGCCCCAGACGTGGAACACAGACGCATCACAAGGGAACCCGGTCCGGAGAAGGGTCGGCGAAACCTGCGGCCACTGGGAGTGCGGCCATAGGTTAAGTTGGTGAGAGGCGTAGCAATCAGCGAATGACCACAGAATATGGGGTGCACTGGCATGGATCATGGAGGTACGAGCCACCTCCATGACCTGACGGATGTGTCGCTCAGTGACCCCATTATTTTGCGGGGAGTTCGGCAGGGTGTACGACTTGGTGATGCCCTCCGCACGACAGAACTGGCCAAACCGACCGGAGGCAAACACGCCACCATGGTCGGAGTGGAGACAGAGCATGGGGAGGCCAAGGTGGACTCACGCAGCGACCACCCACGGGATAAGAACGTCAGGCACGTCGGCCTTACACTCCAAGGGAAACACCGTGGTGTAGCGCATGTAGTCGTCGACAAGCACTAGAAAATAGCACTCTCGATGCGGCTTGGGGATGGGAGCTGGGCCCCAGACGTCCAGGTGCAGGGTCTGGAGTGGCGCAGTGGCAGGGCAAAGCGATGAGGAGTGTGGAGCACGGCGCAGCCGACCCTCGACGCAGGGCGTGCACGGCAGCACAGGTAAGGGAGGGAGGGAAGGGAGCAAAGTAGGGAGGCCTAGGACAAGACCCTGCTGGGACATGTGAAGCAGGCGCGGGAGGGCGGGGTGACCTAGGCGGTGGTGCCACAAAAGCTACGGGTGAGTGAGCGATCGACACGAGCAAGCCGCAGCAACCTGGGTAGACGCAGGCACCTGGGAAGGTGCCCTCACCAAGGGGGACGCGGTGTCAAGCGTAAAGAGGCCAGACACCGGGTCCCGGGGGAACGTGGTGAGGGGAGCACCTGAGGCGGCCTCAGTACAGACCATGTACCGCTCGTGTCCGGGGAACGTAGTGGTGATGCCGATGTTCTGAAGACAGCCGACACCAACTAGGTTCATGGAGAACGAGGGGATGTGCAGGCCTATAATAGAGCCCGAGGGAACCGCCGGACAGGGAAGGGTAGTGGAGCTACGGGCAACTACTGGACCTGAGGAGGGGTCAGCTAGCGCGACAGCGGCAGGGACGGCAAGTGGCGTGAGTGCAGTGTGGTCGCGGAAGAAGCAGGCAGACGCACCAGCGTTGAGCGTGAAAGAGAGCGAAGCGGTGGCGGCAGCCGGCGGAGGGGCTAGTGTGGAGCCTAGGCTAAACAAGCTAGACGGTCCTACGCCTGACACATTAGGGGAGCCTACTCTACACTCAGGTGGCACAGCTACAGTAGGCAACACAGGGTAATAAGATCCGGGTACACTAGAGTCATCAGCATACATGGCATGCAAGGCAGAGAAAATCTTATCCATATCCATCTCAAAGATCAGAACACGGCGGCGTACCACACTGGGCCAGTTGGGGAGGTCCGGCGCAGGGCCGAAACGGAGACGGAAGAGGTCATTGAGGCAGTGGAAGCAGCGGGCAGCAGTGTTTCTGGGAGTTCCATACACAGTGCGCCAATGTGGAGCTAGTACTGGCAACCTACACAGCCGAAGCTACAATTCGACGCCAAGCTGCGAGGGCCGACACCGCGGCCACCACCACCAGAGGCACTGGGCCACCCCGGCGGGAGGCAGCCCCACGGCTGCGGCTGCTGCTGAGGCTTCTGCTGCTGCTCCTCTGGGGCACCAGCCCCGGTCCCCTCGTTAGTACCACCGTCCCCGCCCCCACCTCCACCACCACGACCACCACCTTCACCACCCTTCCCTCCACCACACCCCCCCTTGGGGCGGCGGCTCCTACCCTGACGCGGCTGTGCTGAGGCCGTAGCGGCGGTCTCATCGGCAGGGGCTGTCTCAGCAAAAGCGGCAGATTCGTCAGAGTAAGTGCACTGGGAGGGAGCACAGCCCTGAAAGATAGGGACCATTGCAGTACCGCTAGACTGAGCGATAGTGCGTTGGCGAGTCTCTATCTCGGACAGGGTGGTGATAAAGGCGGTAAGGGTGAGGTCACCTTGGTGCTGACTAAGGAAGTGGGCGTGGGCAGTGGCAAGGGGGTCCAGGAGACGTGTGGCAATGAGGTACAGGGTAGTGCAAAATGGCGGCGAGAATGCAGAGAGCTGGGCCTCAGTGTTAGCGGCGCGGTAGCTAGTCTCAAGGGCGCGGAGGTGAGTGGCAAGGTCAGCGACAGTGGGGAAGGACGCAAGATCAGGGAACAGCATGGGGAGGATCAGGCGGCTAGCAGAGGCTGTGGCGGGCATGGAATAGCGTGCAAGGGTTTATGGTACTCCTGCCCCTACTCTTCCCTGACCTAGCTTCCTTCCCCACAGTCGCTGATCTGGCCAACCACCTGTGCGCCCTCGAGTCTAGCTACCGCATTGTTAGCACTGAGGCTTAGCTCATTGTACTCCCCCCTCCCATCAGCGCTACCCTTTACTTCCTAGCCACGCGTCTCCTTGACCGCCTAGCCACCGCCCGTGGCACCTTCCTAGCACCCCGCTGACCTCACCCTTGACGACGTTGTCGCCACCCTGTCGGCAATAAAGACCCGCCAGCGCACTATCGCTCCGTCTAGCGGTAGTGTGGCGGTCCCTATCTTCCAGGGTTGTGCTCCCTCCCAGTGCACTTACTCTGATGTTTTCGCCGCTGTCACTAAGATAGCCACTATCACTGAGACCGCTACGATGGCCACAGCGCAGCCGCGTCAAGGTAGAGGCCCCCGTCGCCCCAAGAGGGGGCGTGGGAGGGGGAAGGGTGTCGGAGTTGCTGGGGGTGGTGGGGGTGGTGGGGTTGGTGGGGGTGGTGCGAGTGCTGGGGGTGAGGACGAGGGGGTGGGGGCTAACGCCCCACGAGAGCAGCAGCAGTAGCCGAGGCAACAGCAGCAGCCGCAGCAGCAGCATCAGCAGCAGTGGCCGCAACAGCAGCAGTGGGGGGCCCCACCGCCATGGGGGCCAGGCGGCTTCGGTGGTGGTGGCCGTGGAGGCAGCCCTGTAAGCTGGCCGTGGGGTGGTGTCTCCGGTTCGGTGGATTGTCAGGACCAGATTCAGTCTAGTCCTCTCCATGGCACCATCTGTGGCCGCCCCGGTCACACTGCTGCCCGGTGCTACCGCCGCCTCGACGACCTCTTCCATCTCCGCCATGAGCCCACGCCGGCCCTCTCGAACTGGCCCGCCCTGGTGCGTCATCGTGTGCCGGTCTTTGAGCTAGATATGGATCAGATAGGATCTTCTTTGCATGCTATGTCTGCTGATGACTCTAGTGTTACCGAACCCTATTATTCTTCTGTGCCTAGTGTAGGACCTCTTGACTTGTGTAGTCTAGGTTCCACTCTTGCGCCCCCGCTGGCCGACGCTACCGCCATGCTCTCCTTCACGTTGGACTTTGGTGCGTCCGCCTGCTTCTTTCACAACCACACCACTCTCATGCCGCTTCCTGCTTGGTAGCAGTCGCCCTCGCAGACCCCACTACACATCCCTGTTTGGCGATTCCCTCTGGCTTTCTTACAGGTTTGCACATCCCCTCGTTTTCCAGGAACCTGGTTGGTGTAGGCCATCTTTAGGATCTCCGCGTCACCACCACGTTTTTTGGACACAAGCGGTATGCAGTCCGTACAAAGGCCGCCACTGGTGCTCCTGTAACAGGTCCAAGATTTAGCGGAAGCTTTAATGATACTATTCAAGAATTCAATGTATACGAGCAAAGAGTCAATGCTATTTGTGCCTACGAGAACTCTAGGAAGGGTAACTAGGACCTGTATCTATCCGTTGATGTTGTAGCAACAACTTCAATGACGTTGATGTCGTTTCAGCTACTCAGCATCGATGTTGAATCTGCTCCAGTTCTGCTTGTAGGGGTGCCATTGGAGTAACGCGGATTCCTTTATTCATAGTGGATTTGGCGTTCCGGATTATGCCTATCAGCTTCCATGGAGGTGATGCTGGTGATGGATTGGTTGGTGACGCAGGTTTTATGACTCAGTTGAATGTCACTGGGCCATGAGGACTTGAATATCATCGTTGTCCTCCCATCCTCATAAGAGTCTCTTTCTCTGAGCTCTTGAGGGCATGCGACATAACCACGTTGGTTCAGGGCATAGTGGTATCTCCATCCCACGGGTTGGAAATTATAGATGTAGTGCTTGACCGGGTCTTGGAATCATCCTGAAAGAAGGTCCAGTATCATCTCCATTGTTTGGAGGAATATCCATCAAGATTGGGTGTTGCTGTAGTTGTCTGCTGCGGCGGTGATAGACACTCGCAGCGGCGGCTGCTGCAGAGGATGCTCGTAACTCGTAACGGTTCGAAGAAGAATCCATCCGCTGCCTCTTCCATGCAGAGTCTTCCTGATGGGTGTAACAGTTGTAACTACCAGGGAACACGTGTGTCTTGATGCACAGGTGTCACTCCATTGCTGCCGGTGACTGGGTCGCTCGAGGGTATGAAGATTACTTACTTCTCCCCTCATTGTATCCACGGGTAGCAACTGCCTGATACTGCTCTCGATGTGTGGTCGGTAAAGCGTAATTTTCTTGTTGCAATCTGCATCTCCCTCATTGATCAACACCATCATATTGCTCGGTGTTCTCGTGCGTCATCGAAGTTACGTTGAGGCTTGTAACGCTTCGGCTTCTGGTAGAATTGTCTCCAATACATGTACCATAGGGTCGCAGGTGTGTGAATGATTGCCGGATTCGAGGTCATGACTCCTCGATCTGTCAACCCTCGTGCCTTTGTGTGATGGCATAAATACCTAGAAACGCGATCACATGATTGGGATGTCGTCTCTTGAGATTGATGTCAAACTGTTCCAACCAATCACTGTGGACGGTTGTGATTCGTAGTGGAGACGAATCGATCAGCTCCTGTAACAAAGTAGTGTCTCCCTGTCCCTGACGAGACGTAGTAACTGCGTCATAGTTGCATGCGAAATTTGCTCTTTCGCATCAACTTTTGTTTGCGAGGATTTTGTAAGAGAAAACTGCTTCTTCTCTGCAACCCTTTATGCGCCCAATTGTCGAAGTATTTTATATCTTCGATGTAGAACGATTTTTGTATGCAAGCCGGTTTTGTCGTTGGAGATGTTCGGCTGCATTGTTGGTGTACCAACAAAATCTGCTTCTTTGGTGAAGTACGAAATTCTGCTCCGTTGGCTTCAAACGAAGATGATGACTTTTCAGAAGAAACTTTTTAGATTCTGCGACTGATCGAGTAGCACACCAGCGCGGCATTTTCCCTGCTCAAATGCGGACACCTTGACGTTATTCTCTCATCAAGAAGTTTCGCGGTCCATATGTGCCGTCGATTTGATAACGATGTGACGATCAGCGTGCGGCGACATCATTTCCGCCATTCGACGTTACCAAGCAGGTTTCTGTTGCTGAATAATCTGACTGTAAAAAGTTTTGTTGTCGCAAGTCCTGACATGATGAGGAGATCCGATTTTTTTAGAGCAGGACATTTCAGAAGTCCAGTCGTCGAAGTTGATGTCGGCGTATATCAGCTTCTCTGTGTCCAATTCTTCTCCAGGTGAACCAAGAGATCGCAAGCGAGGACGTGGCACCCACCTCCCCCTCCGATGCTAACTTAACCTGTGCCTCCCTCCACGGGATACTATGGCACTGCTCGGGGACTGCCCCATTCACCACACATAAATATGTCCAGTCGCGCACGATCTCCCCATCTCCCGGCGTCATGGCTGCTCAGCTGTTCAACACCGACCTAGTTATGACTGCCGCTGACGAACCCGCCAGCCCCACTTCCTCCGAGAGCCACTTTGTGGTGGATGACCTCCCGAACGACTTCCTCCCTCCCCTCCCCGCACCGGAGGGTGAGCCCGCAGCCAAAAAGGCCTGTGTGGCTAGCACCAGCTCCTCCCCTGCGTCGCTGGCTGCCGCCGCCGCAACCCCTGCTTCCTCCTCGCCCTTGGCGAACAACGCCATAGGTGGCCGCGGCGCTATGAATGTGCCACGCGCTCCTGGACTTGCTGCCACCGCACAGGCAGCTTCCGCCGCTCCGCTCCTGCGGTCCGTCGTCCTGCGAGCCCCGGCGACATTCAATCAACGGCGTGGACGTGTTTGCAGCCCGAGTATTTTCGGGAACCTGCTTCCACTGCAACCAGCTGGGTCACATGGTGAGGGACTGCCCGCAGCTGAAGAAGAACTTAGCTAACGACAAGAAGCAGTCAGGAAATGGAGATCGTCAGTAGCAGATGGGCCACCTACTAACTTGACTGCGTCACCCAAACGCCACCAACCCCACCAGGTTATAGTGCCGATTTGGGCTATCAACCATTCCTGGCTGAATAAGGGGGGTGAACCGGTTGATCGCCCTGTGCTGGTTGAAGGAAGAGTTGGCGACACCTGCATCAAAATATTCGTTGATGGTGGGGCGAGCCATAGTTTGATGGACGTGACGAAGGCGAAAAAATTGCGATTGCAGCTAGAGTGTTGCATGCCTGAAATCGACGCGCGATTGGTTGACGGCACACCACTTGCAATTCGGGAGCGGGTACCTCACGTGCGAGTAACATGCGGCGAAAATTTCAGTTTCACAACAAAGATGTTGGCGACAACTTTGGACGGGTGCAATATACTGCTGGGATGTGATTGGCTACACGAATACAGCCCGAGCATTGATTAGTGGACGGGTGATTGTCGCATCAAATGGAGTGGCAAGTGGCGCCGACTACCCAAGTGTAGCTGTCAAGAGTCGACCACATCGACTTAGCGCAGTGACGATAAAGCAAGCCATGATTCGAGGGGCACAACTGTATGCCAACGATAGATCGCATCCACGGCTGTCGACACGCCGACCGACATCGACAAACTCTGCGCAGTTGTCCCGAAAGACTTGGCGATGGTGATTCGGAAACACGCTGACATTTTTCCAGACGCCCTATCGGCGGGTTTGCCACCAGCAAGAACATGACCCCAAAATCGAGCTGGAGCCGGGCTCAATGGCGGCTGACTCAGCCCGAGCTGAATGAACTTCGATGCCAGCTAGACTACCTGCTCGAGAAAGGTTTCGTTCACCCCAGCACCTCACCGTTTGCAGCTCCAATACTGTTCACCCCGAAGAAAGATGGCGGTCTGCGAATGTGTATTGACTACCGCGCCTTGAACCGGGTTACCATCAAGTCTCGCTATCCTATACCGCGTGCCCACAAACTCATCGACCTACTTCGCGGATCCAAATTCTTCCCGAAAATTGACCTGAGAGGAAGTTACCACCAAATCCACATAAATGAAGTTGACTGCTACAAGACGGCATTTCGGAACTGGTACGGGAGTTACGAGTACACGGTTATGCCTTTTGGCTTAACAAACACGCCTTCGACGTTCCAGTTAACCATCAATGAGGTTTTTCGGCCGCTTGGACAAATGCGTCATCGTGTGCCTCGACGACATACTTGTCTACAGCACTACACGGGAGCAGCATTTGAAGGATTTGACAGCCATTTTCCCTCTCTTGCAACAGCATCGACTCATAACCAAGGGCTCTAAGTGCGAGTTTCTAAAACACGAACTAGAGTTTTTGGGCCACGTAATTTCCATCGACGGTATTAAAATCGACCCCAAGAAGATTGCGACAATCCAAGACTGGAAGCTGCCGACTAATCTCCGCGAACTTCAAAGTTTCATGGGGTTTGTGAATTACGTCCGCCGTTTTATTCCGAACATGGCGGGGGTAACTTCCCCTCTCACGGATCTCCTGAAGAAGGGCACGTTTTATGAGTGGGGGGGAGAGCAGCAGGCTGCGTTCGAACTACACCTTGACGTCTGCAGACTTTGAAAGCGTGAATGATGGCGAGTAACTCCTTGTCGTGGTCAAGATAATTTCGCTCGGCCGGGTTCAGCTTTCGTGACTCGTAGGCGATGGGTTGGAGGCCTTTGCCGAAGTCTTGTAACAGTGCGGTGCCAACGGCCAGATTGCTAGCGTCAGCGATGAGCTTGAACGGACTTTTAGGATCTGCAATCCGAAGAACCGGAGGTATAGTCAGCTCAAACTTTCAAAGTCTGGCGCTACTGCCTGACGGGCGCTGACGTGACAGTCCGAAAAGACCACAAGTCGCTACAGTTCATCCGTGCCCAACCGACACTGGATCCCCGACATATTCGCTGGCTCGACTACCTCGAGTCTAACTTCCACTATAGAGTCACCTACAAACAGGGGGTTAGCAACATTGCTGACGCACTGACCCGCCCTTCAGTCCACACCGCCGCCATCCTAATTACCCAAGCTACAGCGACGGAAGAAATTGTCCATATCTCAGCCTCTGTAGGCGAATAATCGTGTGTAGTGTTTAGAGATGCAGCTTATTAATTGCCAGGTTTTAAGGAAGAGTTAGACATATGCCTATACACGACTGTCACGTGGGAACTAGCCCTGAAAATACAGTATAATGTGCCTGGGAAAAATCCATACACACACAAGTACACTCGGACAGTTTGTGCCGTGTTCAAACTATGCAAAAGACACACTTGAAATCAGTACCTAGTCCATTTTCCCTTAGCCCTAACCACCGCCTTCACCCTCCTAGGCATACTATCAATGAGCCCCCTGCACACATCAGCATCTATCCCCTCCCAGATCTCTTGAATCCGCTCCCAAGTCTGGAGCATTCCTGAGGGGGGGTGCTCATACTTGGACAGCTCGCGTTTGAGATGGGCCCACAAGTGCTCGATGGGGTTGAGATCTTGGGATGAAGAGGGCCACAGCAGGACTGAATATTCTTGCTCAGACAACCACTCCTGCACAAGGCGGGCCTTGTGCTTGGGGTCATTGTCATCCTGGAAAATAACATCACAGGTATTAAGGTCATAAAAGTCAATGGTTTGTGCAAGCTCATCCTGCAAGATGCTTCGATACAGCTGCCCGTCCATACAACCGTTGATTTTACACATGTATCCAGGGCCATCATACGTCATACACCCCCATATCATGACTGCCCCACCCCCATGCTTTACTGTTTGTTTTATGTGTTGCCCTTGAAGAGCCGCCCCGTCGCTAATCCATGCATACATCCGGCCGTCAATACAGAAACGGTTGATCTTGGTCTCATCAGACCAGACCACCCGCTTCCAGTCGTCCACGGTCCAGTCAACGTGGGCCTTGGCGAAATCCAGTCTGTCTCTGATGTTACGCGCGGAGAGACGTGGCTTCTTCGGTTGCTGGACGGCGACTAGGCCAGACAGTTTGAGGGCGTTGCGGACTGCTCTGGGGCAGATCTTAATGCCGTGGTCTGTTTCCAGTAGCTTTGCGACTTCTACGCTAGTCTTCACCTTGCCTGAAGTCACAGCGCGAACAAGGATGCGCCTGTCACGTACTGAGAGCAGGCGCGGTCGGCAAGACCTCGGGACTGTTGGCCTAACCGCTAGGCTGCTGGTGCGCTGAGAGGCCTCTTGAGCGTATTTCTGAACTGTGCTCTTCCCTATCCCTAGCATTCTAGCGATCTGACGGAAGCTATGACCGCGTCGAAGCAAAGTCGCGATCCTATCTTTCTGGCGCGAAGCAAGAGGCCGCATCGTTGCTATGAGCCTAGCGGGGTTCACGTTATGCCGTCGATACAGACTAGGAGGTTAGGTTTGCGAGATCGCGAAATGCCGAGAGAAAATAGACCTAGACTCGAATCGGGAGCTAATTGTCCGCATCGAGTCTCGCTAGCAAAGTGGTGGACTCACTATAAGCAACTCGATAAAACGTACAATACCATACAGCATAAGGATGCTTCACTCCTAAGTCACATGGTACAATGGGTACTTGGGGATAAATGTACACGATACATGCTGAAAATACAAAATCTTATGACTAGTGTACCTTTACTAGCCCAATTAATTCCGTCGCTGTAATCCGCTACTAGCTGGCCTATTCACCCACGGATACATTACTGACCCATTCTTCACCACTAACAGTTATCCCCAACTGACGGACAAGCAAGGGGCCTATTACCTAAAATTCAGTACCTTACAGATTTGGGTTCCCTCCTACCGTACCCTATGGGAATTACTGATCTAGGAGGCACATGTCTCGAATTTCTTGGGTCACTATGGCATCGATAAAACCGCCAAATTACTGAGCCGTAATTATTACTGGCCCGATTTGCCTACAGACGTGCAGCTGTACATCACCTCCTGCGCCACGTGTTAACGCATGAAGTCTTCCCGGCTTCGGTCTGCTGGATTGCTGCAGCCACTCGAGCCACCCAGCCGACCCTGGCAACAAGTGACGATGGATTTCGTCACAGGCTTGCCAGTTGGTCCGAGCGGTAACGACGCGATTCTCGTCGTCGTTGACCGGTTGACCAAGATGGCCCACTTCATCGCCTGCAAGACGACGATTACTGCCGAGCAGACAGTGAAACTGTTCCTCACGAACATCGTGCAGCTACATGGCATCCCCTCAGCAATCATCAGCGATCGTAACCCACGGTTCACGTCCAACTTCTGGACAAAAACCTAGCAGCAGTACGGCACACGTCTGCATCTGTCCACGGTGTACCACCCGCAATCGGACGGCCAGACTGAGCGCACCAATCAGACGATGGAGCAGCTGATTCACATGACGTGCACAGACCCAGCCCTATGGGAAGATGCCCTTCCCTTGATCGAGTTTGCGTACAACAACGCCCCATCGGCCACGACTACGCAGTCCCCATTCTTCCTCAATTACGGGATAGCTCCGGCAACCCCTCTATTGCCCCCGATAGAAAACCCGGCACCAAGATCTCAGCAGTTTAGCGAAAACCTCCGACAGTCTCAGCAAAAGGTCGCCGATGCCATCCTCAAAGCCAACCAGAGGGCTAAGCAGCTAGCTGACCGACGACGCCGAGACTTAACGATCGCCCCTGGGCAATTGGTCCTGCTCGACACCAGAAATTTGGGAATTCCCCTCCCAAATAAATTACGACCAAGATTTTGCGGCCCATTCTGCATCATCCGCATGGTGACACCAGTCACCGCCCAGCTGCAACTACCGGCCGACTGGCAAATTCATGATTAGTTCCACGTCAGTGTCCTGCGACCGTTCGTCCCGAGTACCACTAATCTCGACCGTCAACACATCAAACCTACGGTAAACCCAGTACCCGAGCCGACGATCGAGCCATCCAAAATTCTTGCTCATCGCGTACGAGGCCATCGAGATACCGCAGCCATTGATTTCCTTGTATGATGGGTCGATTGCACAGCTGATGACGATCTTTGGGTCCCCGCAGCTATGCTCGGCAAACACAAAGTTCTCCGGGACTATTTACACCGACGACATGTCCCAGATGTGGGTAGTCTCATCCTGGAAGGGGGGGTGGTGTAAGGAAATTCTCTTTTCCTTACTGGGCTCGACTACAGCGCGTACGCCCTCGACTCTCGGAATTCCAGGCTCGGCCAACTTCTTCGGTCCCAAACCACTTCGCGAACCCAAACCTAGACGCGTGGCGCTTCCGTAGCTTTCACCAACCGGATCGCCCAAACCTGTTCGCGTGGTTCTCGGCTAGCTCTGTTTGTGCCTATAAATGCCTAGGTCCTAATTTGTATCGACACTCTTGAATCACGACTCCTTTATTACACTACCTGCTATTACCCTGATTAATTCATAACGCTTCCAGTATTACTTTCTATTTCAAGCACTTGTGGTTGCAGATGCTTTACTTGGTCTCTGTCACCGCTTTTCAAATTCTTACACTAGCATCACCTCACTTGCATACATGTGCTTCAGTTTTCTTTGAGGCGCCTCAGAAGTATGTGGTGGACTTGCATCACCTCATGTGCCAACAGATTTTTCAGAAAAAGAGCATGGTGTGCCACCGAATGGTCATCACGTGTGCATGTAGCAAGATTGATGGGAGGGGGAGACGTTTTGTAGCTTTTTACTGCTGGGGTGCACCGTGCACCGCTTTGCAATGCTACGAAAACCAAAGCGCAAGCAACCATCATGATGACTCATGCATGCCTTTCGAATGACTGCCAACAGATCAAAAGCAACTCCAATCCAGGGGTGACTTTATCATACTATTTACTCTGGTTAGTCTGAAATCTCAGACTGGTGTAATGTGCAAACCTGAATTTCCAGATAACCCATTTTCCTAGTCCTGATTGATTCAGAGTAAGGTTTTGGGGATCCTGAACAATTCAGACCTGACGCTAAGCCAGTTCTGACTTTCCAGACTGCAGCGCGTACGGACCATGAAACCGACTTCCCTGGGTCTGCAGGTTCCCCCGAAATTTCGCCCGCCATCAGTGCTTCCCGCCCGCATCACGTGCAGAATCCACACTCAGCAGGAAATCCCGCCAAGTCCAACGTGAACTCTGCCCACGGTGGGCACATTCCCACGCAGCGCGGCATAATGCTGCCACTCCAAACCTTTAAGGACCCTAGATTCCACTCTGACGCTCTCTGTGCATGCGTGAAAGTCGGGCCCCAGCCCTATCTTCCAGAGGTTGGGCAGCTACCCGATTGGCTGCAAATGCAGCCAACACGTTGATGGCTGCATGGTGTTGGGTTGTGCAAGGACAGGCCCGAAGACCGCGTTGCGCCTTTCAAGATAGGTGCGACACGGGTTTGATGTCTCCCTTCTTCTCCCATCGTTCCTTACTCATCTGTCTGAAACGCACTGCTTCATGTTTAATAGGAGGAGTCCTTTCATCTCCTCATTCTCTGTCTCACACGCGTAGCTATAGTCGCATCATTTAGTTTCCCCCCATTGTTTCACCTCTCGCCATGCCTGAGACAGGTGGCGCCGACGACGCTTCTGCTGACAGTGATGAGCCGTACAGTTGGAAGGAGCCTGCCGTAGAGCCCAGGAGAGGCTTAGATTTCTTGTGGCCTGTTGCCGCACTTGTTCCTCCCCCATCGGTCGCCCCAACCGCAGTCGACGAACCACCGCGTGTCAAGCCACTGTTGCCATGTAGTCCAGCTTTCGCTCCCTACGTTCTCCCACCAGCCGTATCATCTTCTAGCAGAGGGCCTGTAAAAGATCGTGTCGATTGCACCACCGCATCTACCGTTTGGTACAGCGTTCCGTGCGCGTCTACTGTGTCTTCGGCGAAGAAAAAGAACACGACGAAGTACACGTAGCAGCGGATTAACCTTGGTGGCCAGATTCGCCCCCCTTCACCACCGCACTCACCTCCCCCTATCACCCGCCCTGATGAACCACCGCCACCGATGCTAAGTACAAAAGAGATAATGGAGCAGTAGTACCTGATCGCTGAAGCTAAGTACAAGAATGATTGGCTTCGCTACTTCCCGTGGCTGGTACTTACCCGTACTAAGGATGGGTTCCCCGCCCTTAAGTGCAGTGTTTGGCAAGCTTTCGGTAAGGAGATGACGAAGTACTCGAGCCCAGGCGAAGGCGCGCGAGATCTCCAGACCCAGACAATGTGCATCCACAAACACTCTATGGTTCATGAAGACGCGGTTCGCCGACAGTTGAAGATACAACAAGACATCGACGACAAGCAGCAAAAGATAACGAGTTTCACCACCGAAGATGTCGAGGGTCGTCGCGTCATCCGTCTCTTGCAGTGCGTTGATTTTTTTTGCAAGAGCGATGCTCCTATCGCCATGTTTCCGCGGCTGCTCTGTTTCATGGCAGAGAAAGACACGCTTGACATTCCTCTATAGTCGTACGGAGTGTATCTGACCAGGTGAGGTTACGATGTTATCACTAAGCGTCTGTTGAATTCCGTTGTTTCCCATATGTTGACGTCAGATAATGAAACGTATTCTAAAGAGTGACTGTCCGTCATCATGCCTCTGCAGGTATGGGTTCCAGCAGATGGTTAACTGTCTGTCAACACATCTGCTGGCAACTCAGATGGAGCACATCAAGAGCTCACCCTGCGTGACATCATCCCACACCTCATTTCCTCCCACTGCATCGCCCACAGGTTTGTGGTACTATTGTGCACAACTTCATTCTCAAGATTTGTGTCCGTGCGCTAACCAACGTCCTTGTGTATACCTGCAGGGAAGCCCTAGCCGTGAAGGATGCTGCCGCCTCATGTCCAGACCTCGACATGGTCGATAAGGTTAATCGCACCCTTGCGGACCTTCTCGGCTAGTCGAGCGTCTGGAGCGGACGCTTCAAGTACAAGGCATCCATCAAGTTCGATGGCTTTCTAGGGGTGAGGCCATCCGACGCCTGTGTAAGGTGTTGGGTGCTACGATTGTGCTGCTGTATGAGTATGAGCATCCCCTGTATGAAGTTGTGACCTCGTATAAGTTTCAGTTCTGCCTCTTCTACCAAGCCGACATGCTCGCAGTCATGAACGACCTCAACCTCAAGTTCCATAAACGTGAGGTGAGCTGCTCAAGGCTGCGATGGTGGTGGTCCCCTCCTCTATTTGTATTAATATCTCCTCTGATTCTCTGTTACCGTTTGTCCCCCACCCCAAACCGCAGGTCGACGTCACCGAGGTGTCAACGGACATTGACGAGACGCTGGGGGATCTGCGGCACCATTATGTCGAGTGCGGGGAGGTTTTCGGTGCCGGCGCCGAAAACACTTGGCTGTCAGCATTCCTAACAGTGTATGGGCGCGGGGGGTCGAAGCGTGTGAAGGTGCGCGGCGTCGACAAAGAGGGGAACCCGGTCACCCACACGTACAAGATGCACGAGCGCCATCTCGACAAGCACCAGTACGGGAGTGGCTACTCGGAGAGCGCCCTGCTGTGCCAGAAATATGCGAGGGAGACCATGAGCAACGTACAACATCGTATGCATGATCTGCGGAAGATGTCACCGACGAAGCTGTGGGTGGCGGGGAAGTGGCCGAGACAGCGTGCGCAGCACGAGAAGAAAACCAGAGATTATCTGCTCGGCTGCAGTGGCATCTTCGACCACAGGCTGCCCTGATTCGACCTGAAGGCTGCGGAGATGGAGCTGGCGACGTGGGCGCCGATCATGCAGAACCATCATGAAGACAGACTCGAGCAAGTAAGTCCATGGTTCTTGTGTTTGCTGCGCTATGCTGCCTTCCACTCTAGTTGTGATTCTGATCTTTGCTCCCTTTGTCGACAACCTTGAAAACCCTGTACGTAATCCTCCTAAACACATCGCAATCCCTTCTGTGCCTTTCGTACGTCGATGTTTTCATCCCGTGACAGGCGCTGGCCGAATCTGATGCGCCTATGGCAGGCTTGCGCCATGCTGCCTCTGTCAACAGTCGAGTACGAGAGGGGCTTCTCTAGGCAGAACGTTATTAAGTCCTGGGTCCGTGGCACCCTGTTGGAAATATCTCAAGGACTTAAGCGTTTCTGAAGTGTAACACTGTACTCGAGGAAGATTACAGGGGAGCACGCGAGTCAACGGAGGTTACACGAGGGGGCGGACAAAGAATGCGAAAGGACTCGAAAGGTCGCAACTGGAGGTTGCGACTGACCGTTACAACATCACGGATGGTAACCGAAGCGGCAATCGAGTCGCTGTGCGACTCGATAAACCGTTCCTGTAACTGTATTCTACAACTGCTTCCTTATCTTCTATATATTGCTGTATGCTTGTTTCTTTAATCAATCACTTGTTCTCACATACTAGTACAAGGGTTCAACCGTCTCAACTTCCGCTGCACTACTCCAAGTCTCAAGTCTTTACAGCTGGGACTTAGTCTCTGCAAAAGATCCTAAGGGCTTTTCTCAGCCCAACATGGTATGAGAGCTGGTCAGAGATCAAAACTCCCAGCAACTACACTCCATCAACAACCAGCAACTCAACTTGATTCAACAACTCCATTGATTACAAGACATGGACAACAAGGGCAAGAAAGTCTCTACGGGCTCACCCAGCGCCCAAGAAACTCAACACGGCAACTCTGGTCTGCACACCTCAGGACTGCAGACAGAGACCGGGACTACTCAAGAAACAACGGGAAGAGTACCACAGATGGTGACTCCGTCTCCCTCTTCAAGTGTGGACCCGAATCTCATGGAGAGATTCTTCAGCTTCATGTCACACTTCGACCAGCAGCAGCAGACAAGGACACCTGCGCACTCAACACAGAGCAATGGAGGGAATATGGGATTAGCGCCGATGAGCCTCGACAACTCATCCTTCGGGCGACACAACCAAGCGCCTACCTTTGCGCCTTATCATTCTTCGCCGGGGACGTTCGAATTCATGCCGCCCCGTGCCCAGCCAACAGCAGCTGCTTCACAACAAACACCGAATGAAATCTTAAGTTTACAGGCGCAGTTCTCACACGTGATCAAACTTCAGACATCCTCACCGTTCAACGGACACGACTTCTTTACCTGGAGCTTCGAGTTTGAGCTGCTGATGGAGGCCGCGCATCTTCTGGGATACTTCAACGGGTCCCTGCCATTCCCAAGCAACGGCACTGGGAAGGAACAAGAGATCTTCACGTATCAGTCGCTGCTGGCGTACACGGTACTCCTGAGAAACCTGTCACCACAAGAGCAGCAGAGCATCAGAACGTATCGGAGTTATGGAAACTCCGCGGAGCTCGCATGGCACCACCTCAAATGCCTTTACCAAGCAAACGACAGCGTGACACAAAGCAGACTCATGCAACAGCTGACAACAATACAGATGAAGACCGGGGAAAAGGCGATGCAGTATATGAGTCGCTGCCAGACCCTCCGCGACCGCCTGCTTCGGTGCGGAGGAACGATCACTGAAGAAAGCTTCGTGACACTTGTCCTCGCCGGGCTCGGACCAGAATGGAGAACCACACGATCACTTCTTCGAGCCCACGGAAGAATTTCGGAGATGCACCTCTGCGCCGAGCTTCACGCTGAACAACAGGAGATGGATCTATTCGAGGAAAGACAACCAAGGAAGCAACAGCAGTTAGTCTTCTACACTCAAAGAAGAAATGACAACAACTACAACCGACGCAGCAAGCAAGATCAACGCGACAACCGAGGACTCACCATCGTGCCGCCGTTCTGCCACAACTGTCACACTTCCGGGCATTCCAAGGTCAACTGCAACCGCCCTCGCGTTTACCGTGCAGCAGACCCACAAGTCGCTTCCACTCAAGCAAGTCCTCCAAGGCGTTCTTCAACATCTGCACAACAAACACCCAACATCATCAACTGCATGGTACACATCGACAACTGCGCACCCGCTTCACCACCCACTTACGCACCAGACGAAGAGGAATTCCCGCCGCCGCGCTCGCAAGGACTTCAGGTCAACCCGACATACGCTGCAGTCGCTAACGCCGAACCCACCGGGCGGAACACCTGGTTCTTGGACAGTTGCTGCGGTCAACACATGTGCTCCTCCGGACGCTTCGTACAACACGAGCGACGCCTCAACCGCGACGTCGTCATCACCGTCGCCAACAACGAAAACCTGAAAACAAACAGGCAAGGCGTGGTTCAGTTACAATCAATGGAGACAAACGTTATTCTTCAGCTCAACAAAGTCCTCATCGTCGACAATCTGGGATACAACCTACTAAGCGTAAGCCAACTAATGGCTAAGGGGATTCACCTGGAGTGCGACTCCTTCTCCAACGAGTTCCGACTTTACCACGGGAAGGGCGGTCTCTTCATCGGTCGTGCCCTCCTGAAGTCCGGTGTCTTCGTGTTGGACTTCGTCCCCGACCGCGGAACTGCCGACAGCGATGGCATCGTATCGTTCGCCGCCTGGACTCACCCACCAGATCTTGATCCCGACTTCGACAGTGACGGCTTCTGGCACTCCAACACCATACCTGCAGCAGAGAGAACACGGGCATTAGCAGTTATCAGACAAGAAAGACAAGTACCAGCAAGCGTCCCAACAAAACCATCACCTGCAGTATCGGCAGCAAGACCCAGCCGAGTACCACCACCATCAACACGAGGACCGCCAACGGAAGCAGACCAACTTATGCCCGCCACACGAGAAGCTTGTCGAAGTCCCGCCTCGGTCGTCGCGTTCTTCTCCAACGCCGACATCTACCACCGCTCGCCCGGTCACCGCGCTCCCGACGACATCTGGCACCAACGTCTCGGACATCCTGCAAACAGCACGATACTACAAACAATACAAGCAGAGGTGTTAGAACGTAACGCCCTTCTAACGACGAGCGGCCAAGAACTTCGCCGACCAAGAGCACGATGCTTCACGTGCCCCGAAGCAGATCTTCCTCATCAACCTTTCCCAGCCCATCACAATCCAAGCGCACCCACTTACGCTCCGATGGAAAAGGTCTACAGCGATATTCTAAACATGCCTCGAGACGACACCGAAGCCGACTTCAACTACGTCATCACGTTCATCGACGCCGCAACCAGATACGTCTGGCACTTCAATCTCAAAACGCGCGATCAAGCCTTCGAGGCCTTCACCACATGGCTTCCAATCGCCGAACGAGAGTCAGGAACCAAACTCAAGAGTTTCCAGTCAGACGGTGCACTGGAATACCAGTCACAACGCTTCAGGACCTATCTCGCGGAAAGGGGAATCCGACGCCTGGTGTCTCTGCCCTATGCTCACCAGCAGCAGGGGGTAGCAGAACGCATGAACCGGACCTTGCAGACGACGATGCGAAAACTGCTTCTGGGGATGAGGCTGCCCAATACACTGTGGCCAGACGCGATGACACATGCAGTCCACCTGCACAACCTGTTGTCCTCGTCATCGCTCCCCAACAACGCATCACCACACCTGCTGTGGACGGGAAAAAGGGGCAGCACAAAATTACTTCGAGTTTTCGGCTGCATGGTACAATACAGACCCCACACAGCTCGAGCAGGACGCTTCACTCAACGAGCTCGGTGGGGACTACACCTCGGCATCGCCAAACATTTTCACGCGTGGAAGATTCTCGACATACACGACAAAAATACGGTGGCATCACGTGATGTTATCTTCTACGAGCGACTGACGCTGCAGCATTACCTGGACAACATTGCCAACTCAGACGACCCCACCGACGGCTTCGCGGGCCTTCGCTCCTTCGCTGACCATGCTGCCGAGGCTGACGCAGCAGAAGAAGACGTCCCTGGAGCCTCGGAGGCTGCCGGACCACTCCCCTACTGCTCCGTACCTGTTCCACTCGATGAAGATAATCCCCTCGATAGCAACAACCTCGACACCTTTTACCACTTCGCTGACCAAGGCTACGCTACACCACACCCCGTCGACTCGAATATTTCCGAACGCATCGGGCCAAACTTCTTACCCGATCCTGAAGACGGTGATGAAGCAGCTTATCCCGAGAATGAAAACTCCCCTCGACACACAGCCACGGGACTGCAGATCCTAGGACTATGGGTCTCCGTCCAGCACCCGCCGCCGCCTTCTCCGCGCGAGCCGTCGACCCTGTCGCAGGCTCTGGGGGGGAACATAAGGCACAATGGAAGGAAGCAATGGAAAAAGAGTTAAAAGCTCTGCAAGACCGAGAAACATGGAAACTGGTACCTGCAACGAGCATCAACGGGAAGAACATTCTCTCGGGGAAATGGGTGTACCGCATCAAGACCAACTCAGACGGCTCCATCGAACGATTCAAAGCTCGATGGGTCGTACGAGGCTTCGATCAACGATACGGAACCGACTACACAGAAACCTTCGCTCCAGTCTCCCGTCACACCTCTCTGCGCATCCTACTCGCCATCGCGGCCACGAAGAAACTACCACTACGGCAAATCGACGTTGCAAACGCCTTCTTGTACGCACCTGTGGACGCCGAAATCTTCGTCGAACAACCCCACGGATTCATCGACGACCCTTCAAAAGTATGCCAGCTGAAAAAATCCCTTTACGGGATCAAGCAAGCCCCACGGCTCTGGCAGCAGCACCTTCACGGCCGGCTCGTAAAAATCGGATTCCTACAGCTACCACATGACCAAGGCATGTACCGACTACAGAAGGGAAGAGATTACATTCTGCTCATCGTCTACGTCGACGACCTGCTCTACATCGGTTCTACCACCGACATCGTCACCTGGTTCGAAGGGGAGCTGAAAAGGGACCTGACGCTCACGGTGTCCGACGAGGTGACGCAGTACCTAGGACTGAACGTCGTCGAAGACGACACGGCGTTCTACCTACACGCTGGAAAGTACTCAAGCACCGTCGCGAAGAAATTCGGTCTAACACCGACTGCGGTCCCAACTCCCTACCGCTACGGGAACAACAGTAGCGCCTCCACAAAACTCCCCGCGAAACAAATCCAGGAGTATCAACAGAAGCTCGGCTGTCTACTATTCGCAACAGTAACCTGCCGACCCGACCTATCCTATAGTGCGAGCCAGCTGGCGACACATCTGAAGCAGCCGCAACAGGAAGATCTCGAAGAACTCAATCGAGCGCTACTCTACTTCGTCTCCACGCCGACGATCGGGCTCACCTACAGCAAGGCAACAACACCGTCCGTACGACTACTCGGATACGTCGACGCCGACCACGCGGGAGACAGCGAAAATCGACGGTCTAGGACGGGCTACATCTACCGACTAGAACCTATCGGAACTATCTCCTGGCAGTCGAGCAAGCAGGAGTTAATCGCACTATCCTCGGCTGAAGCAGAGTATATCGCCCTTTGTACTGCGACCAAGGAAGGACTCTACCTACGAGAGTTACTCGAAGAAGCGAAGATCGCGACCCTGCCCACCTTCTCACTCCTCTGCGACAACCAATCTGCGATAAAAATCGCGAACAAGGACGGCTTCGCCAACCGAACCAAGCACATCGCCCTGCGGTACTTCTTCGTCAAGGATGAAATCGCGAAGGGGAGACTTCAACTCAGTTACTGCCCGACGACAGAAATGGCCGCAGATTATCTGACGAAGAAATTGGCGAAAGCAAAATTCGACTACTGCATGCTCCTAACCGGGCAAACAAACGTCACCGGATCTGAACACTCCAGCACTCCAGAAACGAAGGGGAGTGTTGGAAATATCTCAAGGACTTAAGCGTTTCTGAAGTGTAACACTGTACTCGAGGAAGATTACAGGGGAGCACGCGAGTCAACGGAGGTTACACGAGGGGGCGGACAAAGAATGCGAAAGGACTCGAAAGGTCGCAACTGGAGGTTGCGACTGACCGTTACAACATCACGGATGGTAACCGAAGCGGCAATCGAGTCGCTGTGCGACTCGATAAACCGTTCCTGTAACTGTATTCTACAACTGCTTCCTTATCTTCTATATATTGCTGTATGCTTGTTTCTTTAATCAATCACTTGTTCTCACATACTAGTACAAGGGTTCAACCGTCTCAACTTCCGCTGCACTACTCCAAGTCTCAAGTCTTTACAGCTGGGACTTAGTCTCTGCAAAAGATCCTAAGGGCTTTTCTCAGCCCAACACACCCTTTGCAATGTGCACCTCTCCGAGCTCATGGCCAACTCGCTTTTGCAGTATGACATCAACTGGAGTAAAGCCCTCGCGACCAGGCGTCTGAAGCTGAGACGCCCTGCACGAACTGTTGTCTTCGCATCTACGGAACACAAGCGCAAGGGGAAGGAGCTGGAGGTTGAAGTGGAGGCGGCCGAGACGACTGGGGAAGGAAAGGGGGAGGTGGAGGTGCTAGAGTATGAGGGGGAGGGGTGGGCTGAGGAGGAGGGGGGTGGTGATGTTGCGGAGGATGATGCTCCAAGGATGGTCGACAATCCATTCCTGTCTGGCGACGAGGGAGCTGATGATGATATTGCCATAGATGCGCCAGAATTCTAGGTGGCTCTTAGTGAGTGGTTGGTTCCTTGGTTCGTATGGTAGTAGTAGTAGTGTAGGCTCATGCCAAGAGTAGCACAACACAGTGTTCGTTTACATGAGGCTATTTAAGAACATGCGACTCTGATTGTAATTTCTGGAACCTGAAAAAAATAGACTAGTCACTTTGTGGACTCTGCCATTTCAGA
This sequence comes from Closterium sp. NIES-67, assembly GCA_027943415.1. Lineage (NCBI taxonomy): Eukaryota > Viridiplantae > Streptophyta > Zygnematophyceae > Desmidiales > Closteriaceae > Closterium > Closterium sp. NIES-67. The sequence continues at coordinate 238,522 of BQMB01002078.1, forward strand.
GTGCCAATTTTTTTGCTTAAGGCCCTTCAGAGTAAAAAAACAAAAAATATAGGGGGTTGGCTCAGGGTACCTTTTTAAAAAACGTCAGCCCTGGTCTCCAATCCCACCCAACACACGGATAATGATAACCCACAAACACCGCCACCGCTTTCTGAAATCAGAATCAACTCTACCATTCCATGATGACAAGAGCCGAGCCGAGCCGTCATCACTCACACGCCAAACAACCAGGGCCCATGGAAAGGGACTGGTATCCGTGCAAATTCGAATGGCGTACGATATTTCAAGGCAAGATAGTCTGTATCTAGCCCTCATGCACGTCCCATCCCATGTCTGTAATGTCAGAAGCACAGTCGCTAACCACTGTGCTAATAGGGCTTGTCAAGTAGTGGGATAGCGCGCCCATAACCCCCCAGGCATAGAGACTTGTAGCCCTTCCCCGAGAATCTCCAGCAGACCCCAATGGGTTATTCGACATGTAAACCATGCCCATCATGCCCATGCCCATGCCCATGCCCCATGCCCCATGCCCCATGCCCATGCCCATGCCCATGCCCATGCCCATGCCCATGCCCATGCCCATGCCCATGCCCATGCCCATGCCCATGCCCATGCCCATGCCCATGCCCATGCCCATGCCCATGCCCATGCCCATGCCCCATGCCCATGCTCCTCCTCATGCGGTCTGCACGAGGCTCTCCCTGGTGGCCCCATCCTGCTGCTGGCTGTCCAGCGGCATGTACTGCGCCATGATGGTGCGGATCTCCGAGTCCATGTACGCCTGGGCACCCACACATGTATGCCCACACAGACAGAGGCCATGAGTGGAAGAAAGGAGGCAAGGATGTGTATTGCGGAACATGTGAACCGCGCCATGATGGTGAGCATGCCCAGCATTATGTAGTGGTGCACCATGATGGTGAGCATGCCCAGCATTATATAGTGGTGTGCCATGATGGTGAGCATGCCCAGCATTATGTAGTGGTGCGCCATGATGGTGAGCATGCCCAGCCTTATGTAGTGGTGCGCCATGATGGTCAGCATGCCCAGCAGAATGTAGTGGTGCGCCATGATGGTCAGCATGCCCAGCAGAATGTAGTGGTGCGCCATGATGGTGAGCATGCCCAGCATTATGTAGTGGTGCGCGACCATGATGGTGAGCATGCGCAGCAGCACGTAGTGGTGCGCAGCTTTGGGGCACCTGTATACCTGCACCTGAACGCCCTTGACTCCCATTGACTCGCGTTGACTCACCCTCAGGCGGTACTTGTAGATGCCGAAGCTGATGAGAGCAGCGAGGATGAGAGCAGCCACCACGATGGCAAACACCTTGCCAAACATGTGCGACGTGAAGCCGCCGTCTGGGAGGGGGGCGGGGGGAGGGGGGGTGGTAGGGCGAGGGGAGGGAAGGGGGGAGAAAAGGGAAGAAGATGAGAGCAGCCACCACGATGGCAAACACCTTGCCAAACATGTGCGACGTGAAGCCGCCGACTGGAGGAAGGAGGGGAGGCGGGAGAGGGAGGGGGAAGAAAGTAAAGCTTTAGACGGCCACAAGGATCCTCGAGCCACCACGATGGCCAAGAATTTACCAGACGCGTGTGACGTGAAGCTGCCGCCTGGAGGAAGGGAGAGGGGAAGGGGGGGGGGGGGGGGCAGAGAGAGGGTTTAGAGGGTATGACGCGTCACGCGTGTACCACGATCGCAAAGACCTTGCGAGAGAGAGATACGAAGGAGTGACTAGGGCGCCAAACCACCACAAGTGCGAGGTGGGAGAGGGGTAAAGGGGAGGGGTTAGAAAGAAGAGCTTTAGAGGCGCCTTTGTGCCTCAAGGCACCATGATGGCAAACACGTGTGAGGTGAAGGCACTCACAAAGGAAGCCACAGTGCCACACTCACTGAAGCTACACTGCTAGCAGCCACACTTACTAATGCAGGTGTCTGAGTCACACATATACACAAGCCCGCCAGCGCAGGAGCAGTCAAAGGAGCCAAAGGTGTTGGACCAGTGGCAGTCGGGGCACTTGCACACCATAGAGTCTGGAGAGGTGAGCTTTGAGTCAACTCAAGAGTCACACACAGCCACACACACTCTGTCTCTCTCCCCGCCTCTCTCTCACTAACATCACCCACATGAAAACACGCACACCTGCTATCTCTACTTCTCGCAAACGCAGCCACACTCACTGAAACAGGCGTCCGTGCCACTCACTGAAACGGGCGTCTGAGCCACTCACTGATACAGGCATCTGAGTCGCGCATATAGACGAGCCCCCCAGCGCAGGAACAATCAAAAGAGCCGAAGGTGTTGGAGCAGTGGCAGTCGGGGCACTTGCACACCGGGGAGTCTGCCGCACACTCGTCCCTATCCACACATGTGTAGCCGTCTCCTGTGAACCCAGGCGGGCAGCTGCAGCCTGTGCCAAACATAGACGTGTCCTGGGAAAGGGGGTGGGAGGTGTTTGGAAGGAAGAGGAGTTAGGGAGGGGGGGTAGTGGCAGTCGAAGGAGCCAAAGGTGTTGGAGCAGTGGCAGTCGGGGCACTTGCACACCGGGGAGTCTGCCGCGCACTCGTCCCTATCCACACATGTGTACCCGTCTCCTGTGAACCCATGCGGGCAGCTGCAGCCCGTGCCAAACATAGACGTGTCCTGGGGAGGGGGGAGAGGGGAGGGGAGCGGGGATGGAAGGAGGGGAGAGGGGAGAGAGACAAGGGTGGAATTCGTGGTATGCATGCGGTTGGGCATAGAGCACTCATCAGTGGCATGCACACGTGTATCTGTCTCCCGTGAACCCAGGCGGGCAGCTGCAGCCTCATCACAAGCCCTCACATCATCCCATCCACACTCACATCATCCCATCCGCACTCACATCGCAGGCGGAGAAGGTCTGGCCGCTGTGCTCCGCGTTCCAGCACCCCCCGTGGTTCACCCGGCAGCGCCCAACGCCTTGGGCTGGGGGGAACACGGGCAGGAGAGGGGAGGGGGGGGGAGCGAGTGGGGTAAGAGGTGCGAGCTGACAGGAGGGAGGGGGGGTGCGAGCTGAGAGGAGGGAGGGGAGGTGCGAGCTGAGAGGAGGAAGGGAGGTGCGAGCTGAGAGGAAGGAGGGGAGGTGCGAGCTGAGGAGGGAGGGGAGGTGCGAGCTGAGAGGAGGGAGGGGAGGTGCGAGCTGAGAGGAAGGAGGGGAGGTGCGAGCTGAGAGGAGGGAGGGGAGGTGCGAGCTGAGAGGAAGGAGGGGAGGTGCGAGCTGAGAGGAGGGAGGGGAGGTGCGAGCTGAGAGGAGGGAGGGGAGGTGCGAGCTGAGAGGAAGGAGGGAAGGTGCGAGCTGAGAGGAAGGAGGGGAGGTGCGAGCTGAGAGGAGGGAGGGGAGGTGCGAGCTGAGAGGAAGGAGGGGAGGTGCGAGCTGAGAGGAGGGAGGGGAGGTGCGAGCTGAGAGGAGGGAGGGGAGGTGCGAGCTGAGAGGAAGGAGGGGAGGTGCGAGCTGAGAGGAAGGAGGGGAGGTGCGAGCTGAGAGGAGGGAGGGGAGGTGCGAGCTGAGAGGAAGGAGGGGAGGTGCGAGCTGAGAGGGAGGGAAGGTGCGAGCTGAGAGGAGGGAGGGGAGGTGCTAGCTGAGAGGAGGGAGGGGAGGTGCGAGCTGAGAGGAGGGAGGGGAGGTGCTAGCTGAGAGGAGGGAGGGGAGGTGCTAGCTGAGAGGAGGGAGGGGAGGTGCGAGCTGAGAGGAGGGAGGGGAGGTGCTAGCTGGGGAGAGGGAGGGGAGGTGCGAGCTGAGAGGAAGGAGGGGAGGTGCGAGCTGAGAGGAAGGAGGGGAGGTGCGAGCTGAGAGGAGGGAGGGGAGGTGCGAGCTGAGAGGAAGGAGGGGAGGTGCGAGCTGAGAGGAGGGAGGGGAGGTGCGAGCTGAGAGGAGGGAGGGGAGGTGCGAGCTGAGAGGAGGGAGGGGAGGTGCGAGCTGAGAGGAGGGAGGGGAGGTGCTAGCTGAGAGGAGGGAGGGGAGGTGCTAGCTGAGAGGAGGGAGGGGAGGTGCGAGCTGAGAGGAGGGAGGGGAGGTGCTAGCTGAGAGGAGGGAGGGGAGGTGCTAGCTGAGAGGAGGGAGGGGAGGTGCGAGCTGAGAGGAGGGAGGGGAGGTGCTAGCTGAGAGGAGGTAGGGGAGGTGCTAGCTGGGGGGAGGGAGGGGAGGTGCGAGCTGAGAGGAGGGAGAGATGGGTAAGGGGGAATGTTGAGAATGTGTGGCCACTATGCTCCGCATTCCAGCACTCCCTGCGGTTCACCTGACAGTGACCCCACCCCCCCCCCCGCCGCCCCCCTCTTGGGCTGGGGAGGCACGTGCAGGCAGGGTCAGGGGAACCCGATTTGAGAGGCTATTGCGTGTGTGGTCTGGACAGAGGGTGGCAGTTGCGTTGCTGAGAAGGCAATGGAACTAGTGAAAACCCGATGGGTTGTTGACAAGGCAAGGAGACAGCAGGTTAAGATAAAGGAGGCTGACTTGCGACTTACTGCAGGAACAGACTCTCATAACACTCCCTGTAGCAGATAACACTCACAACCGCAGTAACTGTTCAGCTGGTAACACTCACAACTGCATTCACTGTGGCAGCTGGTAACACTCCCCGGCACAAGTACTGTGTCAGCTGGTAACACTCACGGGCACAATTACTGTGTCAGCTGGTAACACTCACGGGCACAATTACTGTGTCAGCTGGTAACACTCATGGGCACAATTACTGTAGCTGCTGGTAACACTCACGGGCGCACTTGCCGTAGCCGTCCCCCACGAAGTTGACCCCTGAGACGGGATCGCTGGGGCACTGGCACACCCGGCCTCGAAAGGTGTCCTGAGGGGAGGGGTGAGGATAGAGGGGTGCAGGTGCACGAGCAGGGGAGGCAGACAGGTGTGCTGTGGTGGGACAATTGTGGGACGAAACACCGACCATGAGACAGGATCGCTGGGACACTGGCACACCCTGAACAGAGAGGTGCGATAGGTACGAATACTGTATCATGCTCTGCTCCTCACCTGAAGCTCTGCCCTCCTCACCTGAAGCTCTGCCCTCCTCACCTGAAGCTCTGCCCTCCTCGCCTGAAGCTCTGCCCTCCTCGCCTGAAGCTCTGCCCTCCTCGCCTGAAGCTCTGCCCTCCTCACCTGAAGCTCTGCCCTCCTCGCCTGAAGCTCTGCCCTCCTCACCTGAAGCTCTGCCCTCCTCACCTGAAGCTCTGCCCTCCTCGCCTGAAGCTCTGCCCTCCTCACCTGAAGCTCCTCACCTGAAGCTCTGCCCTCCTCACCTGAAGCTCTGCCCTCCTCGCCTGAAGCTCTGCCCTCCTCCTCATCTGAGGCGCTGCTGCTCATTGCATCTTCAACCAGACACTGATCTTGCAAGCGGCCACATTGAGGTGGCTTCTGAGTCGAGTCAAAAGTCACCTCACCGCACCTTCCACCAGACACTGTTCTTGCAAGCGGCCCCATTAAAGCCCAGCCTAAGTCAACTCTAACGTCAACTCGTTACAATGTCACACGGAGCTTTCGAATCGACCCAAGACGCACTGACCTTGCACGCCGTCACATTGAAGCCCGACCAGCAGCCGCCATTGTTAGTCGCGCACTCGTTCGTCTGCACATCTGGCAGGCAGCAGCAGGGGGCAGAGAGCAGAGAGCAGAGAGCAGAGAGCAGAGAGCAGAGAGCGGAGAGCGGAGAGCGGAGAGCGGAGAGCGGAGAGCAGAGAGCAGAGAGCAGAGAGCAGAGAGCAGAGCGCAGAGCGCAGAGCGCAGAGCGGAGAGCGGAGAGCGGAGAGCGGAGAGCGGAGAGCAGAGAGCAGAGAGCAGAGAGCAGAGAGCAGAGAGCAGAGAGCAGAGAGCAGAGAGCAGAGAGCAGAGAAGAGAGCGGAGAGCGGAGAGCGGAGAGCGGAGAGCGGAGAGCGGAGAGCAGAGAGCAGAGAGCAGAGAGCAGAGAGCAGAGAGCAGAGAGCAGAGAGCAGAGCAGAGAGCAGAGAGCAGAGAGCAGAGAGCAGAGAGCAGAGAGCAGAGCAGAGAGCAGAGAGCGGAGAGCGGAGAGCGGAGAGCGGAGAGCGGAGAGCAGAGAGCAGAGAGCAGAGAGCAGAGCAGAGAGCAGAGAGCAGAGAGCAGAGAGCAGAGAGCAGAGAGCAGAGAGCAGACAGTAACAAGGCGAGAACATATGTCAGACAGATTGTGGTCAGAACGTCTTTCACCACAGGCATGCAAGTCTGAATCCAACACACATACACAGACGAGAGCACGTGCCCGCCAGTGAGGGGGGCGCAAGAGTATTGTGAAAGTCGATCTGTTTTGAGATGCCTAAAAAGAATACATACTTTGAGACGTCTCAATACTCTCTCTCACGCGGCAGCCCAGATCAAAGGCGATGGGACTTTTGAGGCGCCTCACAAGTCAATACTCTCACGTGGTGGCCGAAATCAAAGGCGACGAGAGGACCGTCAATCATTCTGGCAACAGCGAGAATCACTCCAGGGGAGGGGATGATGGCAGGCAAACCAAACCGCAGCCACAACCACCACGCCAACCACCACGCCATGCAATCCAACAGCTGTGACAGCAGCTGTCAGCCCAGGGACTCCAGACTCCAGAGCCCTCTCACGTATCCTGCCCCGCCCCCGACCTGCCCTCTGCCCCGCCCCCGACCTGCCCTCTGCTCCGCCCCTGATCCGACCTGCCCTCTGCCTTCTCATCTGCATGAACGCTATGGCCTATATTGCGACGTGACGACCTCAGACCCCGAGCACCCGGCATCTTCTCACCTGCGCCCAGGCACACCGCCGGCTCTGTGGCTTCCTCAAATCCCGAGCACACGGCGTCTTCTCACCTGCGCCCAGGCACACCGCCGGCTCTGTGGCTTCCTCAAATCCCGAGCACACGGCGTCTTCTCACCTGCGCCCAGGCACACCGCCGGCTCTGTGGCTTCCTCAAATCCCGAGCACACGGCGTCTTCTCACCTGCGCCCAGGCACACCGCCGGCTCTGTGGCTTCCTCAAATCCCGAGCACACGGCGTCTTCTCACCTGCGCCCAGGCACACCGCCGGCTCTGTGGCTTCCTCAAATCCCGAGCACACGGCGTCTTCTCACCTGCGCCCAGGCACACCGCCGGCTCTGTGGCTTCCTCAAATCCCGAGCACACGGCGTCTTCTCACCTGCGCCCAGGCACACCGCCGGCTCTGTGGCTTCCTCAAATCCCGAGCACACGGCGTCTTCTCACCTGCGCCCAGGCACACCGCCGGCTCTGTGGCTTCCTCAAATCCCGAGCACACGGCGTCTTCTCACCTGCGCCCAGGCACACCGCCGGCTCTGTGGCTTCCTCAAATCCCGAGCACACGGCGTCTTCTCACCTGCGCCCAGGCACACCGCCGGCTCTGTGGCTTCCTCAAATCCCGAGCACACCGCCCTGAGCACTCCCATGGGGTCCAGCTTGCCTGGTGGGGGAAGTGGGGGGCACGGGAGAGGTGGGAGAGGTGTTTGCAGGAAAGTTGGAGGTGAACTGCCCCCCACCTCTCCCCCACCTCTGAACTGCCCCCCACCTCTCCCCCACCTCTGAACTGCCCCCCACCTCTCCCCCACCTCTGTACTGCCCCCCACCTCTCCCCCACCTCTGAACTGCCCCCCCACCTCTCCCCCACCTCTGAACTGCCCCCCACCTCTCCCCCACCTCTGAACTGCCCCCCACCTCTCCCCCACCTCTGAACTGCCCCCCACCTCTCCCCCACCTCTGAACTGCCCCCCACCTCTCCCCCACCTCTGTACTGCCCCCCACCTCTCCCCCACCTCTGAACTGCCCCCCACCTCTCCCCCACCTCTGAACTGCCCCCCACCTCTCCCCCACCTCTGAACTGCCCCCCACCTCTCCCCCACCTCTGAACTGCCCCCCACCTCTCCCCCACCTCTGAACTGCCCCCCACCTCTCCCCCACCTCTGAACTGCCCCCCACCTCTCCCCCACCTCTGAACTGCCCCCCACCTCTCCCCCACCTCTGAACTGCCCCCCACCTCTCCCCCACCTCTGTACTGCCCCCCCCCAACCAATCCCCACCTCTGTACTGCGCGTTGTTGACCACCAGGGTGGGCTGAATTGTGACGTCACTGCGCCCATCCTTTCCCACCTGCGCGCATGGGAGGAGGAAGGGGGGGGGAGCGAGGGAGGGAGGGAAGAGGGGCAGAGGGGGGTGGGGGTGTGGGGGGTGGGGGTCTATTCTTTCTGGCCCACTCTTACCCAGCTGGGGCAATGCATATTTCACATAATTTCACATCCTTCAGTGTAGGTGTGCTTCGAAATTAAATAAATAAATTAAAAATAAAATAAAAATCCCTTGCAATACCATTCGCCGAACTACTCTCTCCCCTCCCACACCCCCAAGCACCATGCACCTGCGCGTCCTCCTCCAGCTGCTGCTGCAGCAGAGGGGGCTGCCCACATCCCGCCTTTCTTTATTCCCGCACGCACATCCTTCCCCATCTACCATTCCACCTCCTTTGATCCTGCACACACATCCCCCCCCAATGCGCTCATCATGTCCCCACTCTACCCGAGAGTACTGCCCACCCACCTGTGTGTCCTCTTGCTGCCGCTACAGGAGGGTTTTCCACATCCTGCGTGGAATTGCCCCCTATCATTCTGCCTTCCCGTCCCCCACAACCCCCAATGCGCTCACATCAACCCCCCCCCCACCCCAAGCACCGCCCACCTGTGCGTCCCCCAGCTTTGCTCCCAGCTTTGCTCCCAGCTTTGCCCCCTGCAAAGCATGCTGTGCAATCCTGTGAAGCGTGCAGCCTTGCGTCCTCGTGCTGCCGCTACAGGGAGGTTCTCCACCACATCCTGCATGGGATCGCCCCCCATCATTCTGCCTTCCCGGCGTATTTTGAGTCGACTCAAAATACGCATGAAGCGTGCAAGCCTGCGTCCTCGTGCTGCCGCTACAAGGAGGTTCTCCACCACATCCTGCGTGGAATCGCCCCCCATCATTCTGCCTTCCCTTCCCCCACGGAACCTCACACCCCCCCCAGCACTGCCCACCTGTGCGTCCCCCAACTTTGGCCCGGGCTAAGCTTGCTGTGAAAACCCGTGAAGCGTCCCAGCTTGGTTCCTCGTGCTGCCGCAGGAATGGTTGTGCACGTCCTGCGCTGAATTACATACATCCCACCCACCAATCCACCTCCCTTCATCCCTGCACTGCACCCATATCCGTCCCACCCCGCCCACCCGTGCCGTGTGTCCTCGTGCTGCTGCAGCGATGGATTCTGCACGTCCTGCAATCAATCACTTGCCAGCACTCCACTCTTCAAGTGTCACTCACACTCCGTCTTGTGCTCAGTCACTTGCCTGCCAGCACTCCACACTTCCCCCACACTTGCAGCACTTATCCCTCCCCTCCCCCCCCAAAGCACCGCCCACCTGCTGGTCCTCCTGCTGCTGCAGCAGAGCGTTCTCCACATCCTGCGTTTGACCGTCCCACACCACTCTGCCTTCCCTTCCCGTCCCTCACATCCTCCCAAATGCGCTCAGGTAAACCCCCCCTAGCACACGCACCTGCCGGTCCTCCTGCTGCTGCAGCAGAGCGTTCTCCACATCCTGTGTTGTATCACCCTGCCTTCCCTTCCCGCACAACCGCCAATGCGCCAACAACAACCACCCAAGCACCGCCCACCTGCTGGCCCTCCTGCTGCTGCAGCAGAGCGTTCTCAACATCCTGTGTTGGTTCGCCCCTTCACGCTGCCCATTCACTCACAACACCCCCCACCACTGCGATATATACAACACCCCTCCAAGCACCACGTAGTGCCCACCTGCTGGTCCTCCTGCTGCTGCAGCAGAGCGTTCTCCACATCCTGCGTGGGGTCGCCCACACACTCACGTACATTGCGCACGTCAATGCCTGGGAGGGGGAGTGGGGGAGAGTAGGGGCAACATTCAACTCAGCAGTCAGTCACGCACACCGATTTGAGGCGCCTCATGATGCCCACACACACTCACGCACGCTGTGCACGTCAATGCCTGGGAGGGGGAGGGACGGTACCAAGGAGCAGGAGAGCACGCCACCAAGGGAGACAACCAGGAAGAACCAGGGATAACCAGGGATAACCAGGGATAACCAGGGATAACCAGGGATAACCAGGGATAACCAGGGATAACCAGGGATAACCAGGGATAACCAGGGATAACCAGGGATAACCAGGGATAACCAGGGATAACCAGGGATAACCAGGGATAACCAGGGATAACCAGGAAGAACCAGGGATAACCAGGAAGAACCAGGGATAACCAGGTCAGAGAGACTCACCCAGGGACGTGAGAACGGTCTCAGCGCACACTGCATTGAACATCTTGTCCGCCATGCCGCACCGCTTCCTGAAGTCCGTCACATAGTCCCACCACACCCACGGCTTGCCGGTGTCATTCCCCCACTTCCACACGCAAAGCTGCCGCAGGTTCTCCACCAGCACGTCCTTCCCATCGTATCCCTGCTCAAAGTCGCTCTCGGGGTCCGGCGCGCAGTACCGCCCCTTGTGAATGCACTGGTTCTTGCACGCGATCGAGTCGACCTCCTCGGGGGGGCAGTACCAGGTGATGTAGTGCGGCGTGAAGAGGGTATACCCGCCCTGCTCCAGGGTGATCGCCAGCCCCTTGAAATTGTCCAGGAAATTGGTCAAATCGTTGCATTTCGGCCCGCAAATATCGTTGCTGGTCCCCCAGAGCTCGTACTCGACTCTTTCGTCCGGGTGAGGGAGCGTTTCCCGCCAGTCCAGGTCAACCAGCACCATATTCCCCCCGGAGAGCGCCGAGCGGATCTTATCCCCCGTGGATTTCTCGATGATTGCGGAGGGGATGGTGATGTTGTTGACGTAGCGGTCCGTCTCCTCGTCGTCGATGGGCGCCTCCATGGTGATGAGCGACTCTACATCCGTGTCCGCTACGAGGACTGCTGATGCGCCCCCCAGCTGCGCGTACCACACCTTCTGGGTGAACAGGCACTCTGGAGGAGTGGGGTATTGGTTTGGGGGGGGGGGTAGGTAAGGGAGGAGAGGGAGGATGAGCCTCCATGGTGATGAGCGCCTCTGTGTCCGTGTCCGCTACCAGCACTGCTGATGCGCCGCCCAACTGCGCGTACCACACCTTCTGGGTGAACAGGAACTCTGGGGGGTGGGATGTGGGGGAGGAAAAGGGGGGGAGTGGGGAGGAAAAGGGGGGGGGTGGGGAGGAAAAGGGGGGGAGTGGGGAGGAAAAGGGGGGGAGTGGGGAGGAAAAGGGGGGGAGTGGGGAGGAAAAGGGGGGAATATATTGCCAGGACACGAGCAGTGACCAGATAGGAGAGGACACATTGCCAGTGAGTGACCTATGTCGCAAGAAGTCGACTCGAAACACGTGGAAAGATTGTCCGCGACCTACATGACGAGAAAGAAAATGCGAGTGCCCTACTCGCTCCGTCAATCCCTAAGATGGTCCTCGCGGAGTGAAAGATTGTAAGTGAGTTGTATGAGGAGAGATTCTAAAAGTGACCAGGAATTTGTTGATAAGCTAGAACTTATAAGTAACCTAGAACTCACACGTGACCTAGAACTTATAACTAACCTAGAACTTGAACGTATGAGTGACTAACGTCCTCGGGCGATCACGAGAATGGTGGTTCGTTGGCACAGACAGACTCTTGGTGACGAATTCGGACGGTAACGTTACATCTCGGCTTGAGACGTCCCTAAACCGGGAGTACAACCGACCTACCTCCAGGGTCGAACTACTTCCTCGGTAATGGTGGGACGTTGACCGAAATCCTCCTTACAAGAATTCGGGCGGCGACAGCTTCTTCCATCCTGTTTAATGACGTCTCTAAACACTACGTAGGAAGCGGCCTGGCCGCGAGACTGGTGGGTCGTTGACCCACACCCTTCTTGAACAAGTCGGAGGGCGACAGTTTCGCGAATCCTGTACAAAGACGTCACTGAAGAAAGCGACCTACCTCCTCGGTCAACCATAAGGATGGTGGGTCGTTGGCCCGCACCCTTCTTGAACGCCTCTGACGGCGACAGCTTCTTGCATCCCGCCTTGTTCTTCTGCATGTACACAATCACGCCTGATAGAGTGCCGCCGTATTGCGGCACTCCGAAGTTGGCGATTCCGCTGTCGTACGTCCCGCGAATGCTCTTCGGCTCGGTGATCTGGATGCTGTGCGTCTGCACGATGAACTTCGCCCGTGCGACAGCGAGCGACGAGCCGATGACGACAACGACGACGAGGAGGAATGTCGCAAGGCGACGGAGAGATTCCATGGCTGCAGTGACGACAGAAATCGTGTTCAAGGAGTTATTGTTTCTCGAGAATTCTCAAATTAAAAAGCTCTGAAGCATAAGGAATACACAGCTCGTCCTTCTGGATGATGTTGACGATTCTCGAATAACAGAGCTCGCATGACACGTGGCACGAATCTAAGCAACGTTGCTCATCCGACGCCCTCGATGCGACACGACACTCCTAAACGGGGAGCGAAGTGACTAGGTGAAGCAGGCTGTTGAGGGTGCAGCAAATGTATAAGATCACCTTTAGTAGTTTGGACGACAACCGAAGTTTGGACAGGCGAGGAACTTTTCCTTTCTCTCGGGATGACAGTCTAAATAGCGGGTATACTCGTGTTCTTAAAGATCGAATAAACTTACAGTCCCCAATCCGAAGCAGTTTATGAGACTTGACTACTCCCACGATCTCTTGCTTAAACACACTGTTACAGTGCATGTTTAGGTGGAGACCTGGGCCTTAGCAAATAGAAAACTGGGGAAACAAACCTAGGGTCTTCTGTTTTCAGGGTAAATAGGTGTACAGATTGAGAAACCAACTTTCTTGTCCAAACTTCGGTAGTCGTCCAAACTTCTGAAGGTATCTAAGGGCTTGTTTCTAATAGGTGTCATCCCGAAAAAATGTTATTCGAGAATGTTGGAAACCCATCGCAACCGTTGAAGTTTCGAAAAAAAACGGTTGCGATGGGTTTCCAACATTCTCGGATGACACTTTTTCTGGATGACACCTACTAAAAAACGGTTGCCATGGGTTTTTAGCCCTAAGTTGACTGAATTGCCGTGGTCGTACAGCACGGCATCTGCAAACCTGACGGACGAAACGTCAACGTTGACGGGAACAGAACAGAGCTCAAACCTGGCACTGGTGATTTCGAGGGGACCGTTCGCTGGCAATTTTCCGAGGGGAACGTTGAGGGGAACGGGCGACCAAATCCCGCGCGCGTGGAATCTGCGCAGCCAAACCTACGTTTTTTTTTTTTGGTGCCCCCGTACTTTGGTAATCATAACGTCGCCGGCTCATGATTACGTCGGTCACGACTGCAGGACTGGATAAGACAAACTCGCGGGCAGTGAAGTGTGGGGCCCATCAAAAGCCCTCTTAGCCCATCGCACTTTCGTGGAAAATCTAGCGGAGAGAATGAGATTCACACAATTTTGTCAAAACTGCCCTTTAACATTTCAAAATGTGACCGATTGGATGGGTATGAGCTGGCGCAATTGCGCAAATCAACGGGTAGGATTGAAGGGGAAGTGGCTGCGATTTTTTTTTTGGGTTTCGTAAACCTGCCCAGCCAAGAGGCATGCCAATCTTGGCCTGCCTCATACCACGATTTTGCAGTATGAGGTGTGGCACGGAGTTTGCCTGGCAGCTCTGGGCGGCTGATGGCCGCGCTTCGGGTTTGGCATGAGAAGGAGCACGCGATTTGGGGGCAATTGGTTTGGGGAAACCGAACCGACGCGACGTTTTCGCATGCTGACATCACGAACCCACGAGGCCTCGATCGATGTTCCCCATGCCTGATTTCCCTCGCCGTGCCGGTGAAAAATTGGCCAGCGAACGGCCCCAGGGAGTGTCCGAAATAAAACAAATTGTGACGTCTCGCGACGTACAGAAAGGTAGAGTCCCGTATTCGTTGTTTTTAGAACGGTTGGAGAGAACAAACACTCGGTTCTACGATGTCCCGAAACCTCACGCTCTACTTCGGACACCCCCGTAGCGCGGAAAAGTGGCGCAATTGTGGCGCGCCTGTTATGGCGGACCACATGCGTTGTTCTCCGCCATGCCCAACTGCCAGCCCTTCGCGGTGTTGTTTGCACCTGCAATTGCAATAAAAAATTTTATTTCAAAGCCTTCGACCATCAAACATTGAACAATTTTATATTTTTTCCAACTGGTATGACCTATACAGTTCGATGAGTGCCTTATACCACCCTTACGGTATAGCGAAGGAAGCAATAGCTTCGGGTTTTGGGAACTCGTGGCAGAGGCTGTGCCACGGCTGGTGTGGAGGTGTGGATAGCGTCCCCGGGAAACTCGCGTGCGCCACGTCGAAATGTCTGTGCTTGGGATCATCCCTGCCCATTCAGTCGATGATGTGTCACAACGAAAAGTCCTCCTATCGCAGGCCGTATCAGGGTGTCGGACTTGAGGGTCTATGTGGCACAAAGTGGTGGTCATAGATTTCAGGGTCAGCACGAACCAGCAGTGAGGTTAGGGGGAGGGAGGAGTCGCTTGCTACACCGAGGCAGTGATCAGGGCAGCCTCAATGCAATGACATGGAAGGGATGGAATCCATGATCCGCAATCTGCAGCCTGATTGGCTGACAGGTTTGCCTGACTGCTGCTTTTTCACGGGTGAGTGAGCTCAGCTCTGGCCTAGCTGGTCGGGCTGTTGCTGGTTGGAGGTAGGTAGCCCTGGTTCTCCTATTACTTGTGCACTTTTAGGAGCAGGTTACGTGTTTCTCACTACCTGGCACTGCTTGTTTGTGAAGGCGCAGCCTCTACCGTTGCTGCTTGTCTGACATTTGCTTGCGGGCGAATCTGTCAGGTTGAAGTGGCCGCCTTCCTTCAGGGCTTCCTTGAAATTCCATCAAGCGTCTCTCGTTTAGAGCACGCTTTTATCAAAATCCTCGTCTTTTCTAGAAGCAGCCATGGCGCTTGCAACCAACGCCACTAACGGTGGCCTGACAGCGAGCGCGGAGCTTGCCTCCTCCCTCTCGCAACGCTCGGCTGCACCAGCGCCAGCTCAGCAGCTCGCCTTCGCGTCGTCCGCCGCATTCGGCGCGACGAAATCCGCCCGCGTCAATGCCACGTCAGCCAACCGCGTGCAGCATCAAACCAGGACGAACCAGCCTGGAAACATCCGGTGCAAGGACTACCCGAAGCCGGATTTCGACTCCGAGCCGCAGAGAGAGGCTCAGCAACTCTCGGCCTCGTTTAAGAACCTCCCGCGGCCCGAGAAGCCGCTTAAGGTGGCTATTATCGGCGCCGGATTGGCTGGTCTGAGCGCGGCGAAGTACCTGGTGGATGCGGGCCACATCCCCACCGTCTATGAGGCGCGCGACGTGCTTGGCGGGAAGGTCGCCGCGTGGCAGGTGCGCTGGTCTTGTGGTTCACAGCAATGTCACACAGTATAGCAAGTCTCGCGATGGATTCGCGTGCACGTTTTCTTAGTTGCCACCCTGCGCTGATATCACACTTTAGTATTCTCGACACGGTTGTGAATGTTGTCTCTAAAAAAAAAAAAAACAATTTGATGCGTGGTGTTCGCAGGATGAGGATGGCGACTGGTACGAGACCGGCCTTCACATTTTCTTTGGAGCCTATCCGAACATGATGGAGGTGAGTGAGGGGCGTATGCACTGGAGCATATGCACCGGAGCACATGCACGGGAGCACATGCACTGGAGGATTGTCAGAAACCTTAAAGTTGAAGATAAGGAGGATATACGCGCGGTTAGTGTTCGTGATGGTCCAGAGGTGATTGCAATCTAAATCTGAGCAGTGCGCTTTGTACAGTAAGGCTTCATTGAGGTAGCAGCTGGGGGAACTTAGTCATTGACCAGCTAACGGTTGAATTAGGCAGTAAAACTTTTCCGATCTTGGAATTCTACCCATACGACTAGCACCAAGCGAGCAGAGCACCACGTGCCAGTACCATATCGTGGCTCAAAACATAGCGCGTTATGCCGCGACAAGCAAGAGAGCGCGGTGTGAAAAAAAATATCAGCAGTCATGCTAATCGAACAAGCTCGTGTTTTGAGACGTTTCGAAACTCGTAATGCCGCGACGAACAAGGGAGTCCGGGGGGAAGTAATTTCTCAGTCGGCATGTTCATCGAACAAGCTCTCCCACTTCCCCACTCCTTCTCAACCCATCGAGGAGCTGTTCAAGGAGCTGGGCATCGAGGATCGGCTGCAGTGGCAGGAGCACTCGATGATCTTCGCCATGCGATGTTAACTCGAAGCGTTCTTTGATCACTGCGCCCAATTTGCTCTCTCACGGTTACCCCTTCTCCTCTTCACCAGCTGTTCAAGGAGCTGGATATCGAGGACCGGCTGCAGTGGAAGGAGCACTCGATGATCTTCGCCATGCCCGACAAGCCCGGCGAGTTTTCCCGCTTCGACTTCCCCGACCTGCCCGCGCCCGCCAACGGCGTGGTGGCCATCCTGCGCAACAACGATATGCTCACGTGGCCCGAAAAGGTCCTCTTCGGGATCGGTCTTCTGCCCGCCATGATCCAGGTCAGCACTCCCGACAAGGGTTGTAGATTGCATTTCCTCCCCCCCTCCCTCCCCCCCCTTCACCCGCACATGGTCACACATTTTACATCCGTTCTTCTGGTTACCTGGTTACTGCAGGGCCAATCGTACGTGGAGAAGCAGGACGGGCTGTCGATCTCGGACTGGATGCGCAAGCAGGGCGTGCCGGAGCGCGTGAACGAGGAGGTGTTCATCGCCATGGCCAAGGCGCTCAACTTCATCGACCCCTGGGAAATCTCCTCCACCGTCATCCTTACGGCTATGAACCGCTTCCTGCAGGTGCGTTTTCTGCGTGCTACACTGGTTACAAGTGGTTACTGGTTACATGGTTACCAAGTCAAGGGGAGGTGTTCATCGCCATGGCCAAGGCGCTCAACTTCATCGACCCTGGGAAATCTCCTCCACCGTCGTCCTCACCGCCATGAACCGCTTCCTGCAGGTGGGTTCGCCACTTATCGCACTGGTTACATAAGCCAGACGGTCCCAGGGCCAGATCAGGTGTTACCGGCCATGGGAAATCTCCTCCACCGTTTTTCTTACTGCCATGAACCGCTTCCTCTAGGTGCGCTCGCTAGGTGTAGCAATGGTTACGTCAGGTACATGGTAACAGGGATAATAGGTGCCATCGTCCTCTGGGGAATCTCCTCTACTGTCATCCTCTCTGCGATAAACCGGCTCCTGCAGTTGCGTTGCCCCGTGTTTAAAGCGGTTATTGGACTATTCAGGGTCGACTCGTCTATTACCCCCTCCTCCACTCCTCCTGTACCCGCACCCCCTTCACCCCCTATCAGGAGACGCACGACTCCGAGATGGCGTGCCTGGGATTATTTAGAGTCGACTCAAATGCCTCTTGCCTCTCCTCCGCTCCTCGCATGCCCTCTCACCCCTAATCCCAGTCACCCCTCCCCCAGGAGAGGCACGGCTCCAAGATGGCGTTCCTGAAATGTCTCTTACCTCTCCCCTCATCCTCCCATCCCCATCACCCTTCTCCCCCCGCAGGAGAGGCACGGCTCCAAGATGGCATTCCTGGACGGCCCGCCCACCACTCGCCTGTGCCAACCCATGGTGGACCACATCACCCAGGGCGGCGGACAGGTGAGGGATAACGAGAAGCATGAGGACTTGGGCGTGACTGTAGCGAGAGCGACTCTAGACCTATGGTCGACCACATCACCAAGGGCGGCGGACAGGTGAGGAGGGATGAGAAAAGTTTCAGCGCACCACTCGCCCGTGCCAGCCCATGTAACGAGGGAGGAGACAGTGAATGATCTTGGCAACTTCGTGGTTGACTTAGGAACGTTCACACAGCAGAGGGTGAAGGCAGCTAGCCAGTAGATGTTAAATAGGGGACGAGTTATACGTGTTGCAGTGCTACGCAGAGCGGATATTGTAGATGATAGGGTCGGAAACGCTTCTCAAGAACAAGCACAGGCAGTAGCAGGTTTTACGGATTTTTATTCAGTGGCTTGGGGAGGCAGGTGAGGAGAGGAGAGTCTTCGAGTTGAGAGATGAGACTACAGCTGAGATGCGAGAGGGGTGATGGGAGAGGCGGACGAGAGGAGGGCGATGGTAGAATGAGGGAGTTTTTTGCTTGAGTTATCTCCATACCTTTTCCTCCACTCTTCCTCCATGCCTTAACACAGCATCATTCATACCTGTTCCATACCTCCATTCCCCCACCACTCCTCCATACCTCATACCTCCCAGCACAGCCCCTATCCTCCTCACCCCGTCATACTAGAAAGCAGTTCCCAACCCCCTCCCCCCACCCTCCCCTTCCCCTCTCTCCCCCAGGTGCTGCTGGAGAAGCGACTGAAGAGCATCGAGGTGAACGACGACGGCTCGGTCAAGTGCCTCAAGTTCCAGGGCGGGGAGGAGGTCACCGCGGACGTGTACGTGTCTGCCATGCCAGTGGACCCCCTCAAGCTGCTGCTGCCGCCCGCATGGAAGGCCGACCCCTTCTTCCAGAAGCTGGACGGGCTGGAGGGCGTGCCCGTGATCAACGTGCACCTCTGGTTCGACCGCAAGCTCACCACCGTGGACCACCTGCTCTTCTCGCGCTCAAAACTGCTCTCCGTCTACGCCGACATGTCGGTGACCTGCAAGGGGTATGCAGACGAGAACGCGAGCATGCTGGAGCTGGTGTTTGCCCCGGCGAAGGACTGGATTGGGAGGAGCGATGAGGACATAGTGCATGCGACGATGGTGGAGCTGGAGCGGCTGTTCCCCACGGAGGTGCGGGCGGACGGCAGCAAGGCGAAGCTGAAGAAGAGCATCGTGGTGAAGACGCCGCGCTCCGTGTACAAGGCGGTCACCGGCCGGCAGGCGTACCGCCCCGGGCAGACCACCCCGATTTCCAACTTCTACCTCGCTGGCTGCTTCACCATGCAGGTGTGTGTGTGGGTAGTTCGGGTCTTGGTGTGTGGGGTTGTGTGGTGTCTGTGTGTTGGTGTGTTGGTGAGGGAGAGGTAATGAGGCCACCTGAGACAGAGGGGGGGGGCAGACCACCCCTATCCCCAATAATGTCTTCCTCGCTGGCTGCCTCACCATGCAGGTGCCAGGGTGTCAGGCTGTGTCTGGCTTGTGTGAGTGTGTAGGGAGTGCGCAGGGGTGTGCGTTTGCTGGGGGTGTTTGGGCATTCCATTCTGCCACCCCCGCCTGAATCCATAGACGGAGCAGCCTTCCTCATCCTTCCTTCCTTCCCCCTATGCCACCTCCTCTCATTTCCGCTTCGCAATCACATTTTCCCGCTGCCTCATTGTGTTTGCCTGTCTTTGATGTTCCATCTGCTGTGTCTGATACCCCGTCCCCTCGCACCCCCTCCCCCCTCCCCCCTGCTACAGAGGTACCTGGCGTCAATGGAGGGGGCCATCCTGTCAGGCAAGCAGTGCGCTGATCAGATCGCCAGCAGGGAGGCGGGGCGCAAGGCGCTCACGGGCATTTCAGTGGAGGAGTTCCTCAAGAGGCAACCAGAGTTGGCCACCGTGTCCCTTGTTGCGGCTCTTGGGGTTGCTGGCGCGGCTGCTGCTCTTCTTGTGGCCACAACAGCAGCTACTGCTTTGCCACTGTGAAACTTGGTACAATTTGTCCTGTTTGCTCTCAAATAACCCATTTTCTTATGAGACCCTATCAGCGATTGAGTTGCACGCAGTTCCTCATTTTTGTTTGGTGCGAATAGTTTAGTCGAGGTATTAATAAATTGTTCCTAATGCATTCCTCAAATCATATTTCGACCGTACTAGTAGCGTGACACCTATGGAAGGACGTGCGTGATGATGTCAGCAGTAGCGAGTCAACAAGTGAACAATAGGTTCACGCGTCTAGTAACCCGAAGGGTCACGCCACTCTGTCACAAGAGCAGTCAGTCATGTCACGCGAATAGTCGCAATACATTCCTAATACGTACTTCCTAGATTAGAAACATGCATGTATTACTCATTATTATCATCCTTGTCATTTCAGACATTACCAATACAAGGTGTAAAGATGTAATGAAGTGCAAAGAGCGTGTGTCGAAGGATTGATTAACAAGGAAAAATACAAATGAGCAACATCAAAACAGCAGGGAGCATGGATATAGCTAGCCTAGGAGCACATGGTCGTGATTCGGCAGAGCTACGACGTCTGGTTCGTAAATTGGCGCGAAGTATCAGAATTGAAGAAGTGAACTAGGAGTGTTAAAATTATATAAGTTATATATAATTGATAGGCTTGATAGTTGTTACTGAACGTTACTGTAGAGGGTACAATCCCCTCCTTGTACCCCTCTCTCTTCCTAATCGACCCTCTTCTCTCTCGTCAATCTTCCTAGCTAATCCTCGGCCGCCATTTCATGGCGGCCTTCTCCTTTCTTGCTAGCTCAGTTCAAGACAGAGAGTACAGGGGTATATAGGCTAGTGTGTTGTACCCTCTAAGGTACAAACCTATATTGTCTATACTTCCATACTTAGATATGTTTGACACACCCCCTAGACTATGTAGGGGCAGTGCCTAACAGTAGAACAAGCTACTCAAGGCGGCACTACTAGTCCAGCCTCTGAGGCAAGCATCTAGAGACCAGTCAAAGGAGTATAGACACAACAAGAGCAAGACCAGGGCGGCACTACTAGTCCAGCCACTGGGAGAGGCCACAAGGCCAGTCTGGGTAATATATATATGTATATATATAAAGGTCTGTACGCAATCAAGGCCCTAGCAGATGAGAGGCTACAGGAACAAGACCAAGCTGTACACAGTGCCGCTAATGATCTTTAGGCGCAAGCGCCTTAGTAAAGATATCAGCTGTGTTGGCACCGGAGGCCAAGTGTACAACAAAAGCCTGGCAACGCTGCTGCAGCTTGCGCAGGAGGAAGTATCGCAGCTGGATGTGCTTCGCTCTGCCCTCAAGTCGAGGCTCCTGACACAGGAGGATCATGGCCCTATTGTCAGCATACAGGACTTGGGCAGAGCTAGGCCGCTCACCTAAGTCAGTAAGGAAGAAGGTCAGCCAGCGGAGCTCCTGTACCGCCATGGCACCGGCGTAGATCTTGGCCTCACAGCTGGACTGGGCAACAGACGAGGAGCGTGTAGCTCTCCACGCGACAGCACCTGAACCAAGGCTAAAGCAGTAGCCCTGCGAGGACCTGAGGGTTTCAGCGTCGTCTGCCCAAGAAGCTTCTGTGTGTCCCGTAAGGACCACTGGCCTGCGTCCTCCCAGCACTAACCCCATGCTTGATGTACTTGCGAGATAACCCAAAACCCTCTTAGCGGCAGACCAGTGCTGAGGTCGGTGTCTGCCTGTGGCCACAAAGCGAGCCAGGATGCTGAGAGGGTATGCGAGATCTGGACGAGTGCAAGTCATCAGGTACATGAGGCAACCCACCAGCTTTGCGTAAGGACCACAGGGATCTGCTGCTCCTCAGGAACTGGAGCAGAGATCCTCTGATCTACAGGAAGAGGTGTGGGCTGTGCGGAGGAGAACTGAAGACCGAACCTCTGAAGAACCTAGCGCACCAAGTGTGACTGGGTGAGGGTGATGGTGCACGCTGCTCTGTCCCGGGAGATCTGCATGCCAAGGTAGTGGCGCAGTTCTCCAAGGTTAGTGCAGGTGTGTCTCCTCAGCAGCTCTGTCTTCACGAAGGCCAGCGCGTCAGTGTCTGCAGTGGCAAAGACCAGGTCGTCTACGTAAACAAGGATGTAGAACGGGTCTGGCCAGCACGAACGAAGAGCGAGGGGTCTGCAGAGGACGGAAAGAACTGCAGGTCTGCAAGGGTAGCACGCGGCGTGTCGTGCCACTCACAGGGCGCCTGCCGCAAGCCGTAGACTGGGCGCCGCAGGAGCAGGTACCAGTGAAGCCCTGAGGGCGTCGCAGGTAGACCTGCTCGTGTAGACTGGAACTACGCTAGCTATAGTCACGTCGTTTCGGCAGCGGAGCGATTCGACATGGTCAACGTCGGGACACGACGGGCGCACGTCGGCAGTACGCGACAGGGCGGCCGCTCGGCTCACCCCACGTTCGCGGACCCAATGGAAATCGACATATTCGACTGGCGGTCACGTCTGAAAAACACCAACTACACGTGTGATTTTTGTGGGGTGCCGGGCCATCGAAACTTCGACTGCAACACAATAAAAGCTGCAGGAGCAGAGTATCGGGCACGCAACAGTGGCGGAAATCCTTCGGCCAATCAGAAGACAAAAAACGGGAGTCGCCAGTAAATGCGGATCGAGCTGGCGAAAAGGAAAAGATCCGAAAACGGCCGCGGTCTCCTAAGAAAATCAACTTCAACGAAGCTGATTCGACGCGAGCAGGAGGAAATGATGGGGAAAAATCTCCACCCCACGACCAGTCTTCGCAAGAGAAAATCACCGAGAAAAAATCTGACTCCGTGAAAAAAGACTCTGCCGAGACGGGGAAACTCCGAGAAGACCCAAGAAATTATAATGATTAATTAAAGTTATATAATAAAGATGCTTTAATGAAAACTTACTGTATGATTCTCGAGGGGCTAGAGCTTTGGAGAAATTTCGGGAGGGACTCCAGAAGAAGAAGAAACTTGTGGAGATCATACCGGTACCGGAAAACTTGGGGACAAAATTAAGGAGTTTGGAAGAAGCCGGTTACATAAGGGGTCAACGTGCTCTCCCGACACCAGCCCACAACAGACGGCCGAGTAGCGTGGAGGGCAATGGCGAAACTGTGAACGAGTGAATGACAATAAAATGAAAGACAACACAATATATAGAAAACCTAGGGTGATCCTGGATGTAGGATCGGAAGGTTCGGGAAAAGTGTTGAAGGGCCTGGATGTGTCGAAGCGAGGTCCGGAAAGGCCAAGGAGGCTCGAACTGAAAGGTCTAGAACCCTATCGCTGGTTCGGGACTGTTCGAGTCGTACGCCCTATAGCGAGCCTTGGTAAGAAATTCCTCATTCCTTACACCATCTGTATGTAAGGAATTATAATTCATTACTGCGCTAAATTACAGTGCGTACACACGAAGACCCCGATCTCGCAGGTTCGGCTGCGATTGTCGGCCCAAACCTCCCCGAGTCGCGCTCCGATACGCTCGCCACCCTTCCAAGCCACACGTCCCCGGTTCTCGCCCTAGCACGTACGAGCCCTACTTTAGATCAAATTCTGAAGTTGGGCCGACGACCAAGTTTTCCCATCGGTCCCAAGTTTTCCCATAGTTCGCTCATCACTTGCTCAATCCATGACTATTCCTCGGTTGTATTTCCATTACTCAGTAGATTGTTCGATTCCCACACATAGGCTATGTTCTACAGGCATTTGACGTTGACGTCGACGTCGACATTGAAGAAGCTCCTCAAGCGACTTCAAGAGAACTGGTTACCATCCAAACCAGGTGCACTTTCCCAACCTCGCTTGGAAGCCACGCGACCAAATTGTGGAAAGCGCAAGCGAAAGGAGAGGGGATAATTTCGAAATTGCGGAAAAAAAAAAAAAAAAAAAAAAAAACTGTTGCCCAAGGGCAGGAGAGAAATTATCCGGGGCAAAATGACGAAAAAAGGTTCAGCTGAGATATGACTCGTTGGCAATGGGTTTGTTCAGCTGCTGTTTTTTTGCAGGGCAGGCCCAAGCTCGCGAGGGGGGTAAAGTGGTCGCGGTTGTATTTTTGGGGTGTGGAGGCCTAATACACCCTTGCGGTTGATGTAACGCCATACGCAAGGTGGACTTTGCGTCAAATTTGCCAGGGAGGGAAGCGACGGGGGTGTTTCCCTGACGTAGATGTCATCCGTAGATGGACCTGTTCTGTAGGCATGTCAACGTAACTACGTTCGGGTACGTTGTGCCAGGTTTGGGCGAAAATTAGCGGGCTAACCCTCTATCCGAAGCAAAAAATCTCGCTTTCGGAAGGTGCTTTCCATTTTTGCCTGCAGAACGCAGCCATAACACTGTGCTACTTCGGATGGACACTCTCTCAGGCAAAATCCGCCCCGACCCTACAAATTGGAGCCAATCTCGAAGCCTCAAACCTGTCCCCACGTGGCCTTATCTTGTCTACAAACCCGACATGCTCATCACCCCTTGTTTATTGCAACAAGGCACTCTAGCTTCCTTCCTTGCCCTCGTCGTTTCAAAGCTGTGATGCACCTGGTGTTTCTGTTCGTCTGGCTAATCTGTCCTGCTGAGCTCTCCAAACCCGATATTTTCGCACTGAAGCTTACAGCAAGCAAGTGAGAGGCTTTTACTAGAGCACGGTTGTACTTTTCTAGCTTTGAAACGTCTCGAAAAATTATTACTTTCTATAGAAGGTTGTACTTCTCGAGCTTTGAGACGTAGGCTTTACTAACAGCAAAGTAGTATCTTCCGATGGCGGTCTCCTCGCCGCGCCACTGGTGCTCGCACGCGTCATGGTGCCTCGTGCTCGGCCTGCTGCTGCTGTCGTTGTCCGCGACGGCGACGGCTCAGCCGACGAAGGCGCAGTATCTAAGCGAGCTGAACACGCTCGTCGCAAGGCTCAAAAAGCAAAGCTGTAACATCATGGCGGAAGCAGTGTCACAATTCATTTCGCAAGTTGGTAAGAGTTTTAAAGTTTCTTTCTTTCTTTCTTGGGAAAGTACACCCGCACTCAGTATTAGGGTCCCCGCTATTACGTACGGTCAAGGGAACGCTATAGACAATCAGAATTAGTGAGTTCGTCACACGGCTAGTCAGTCGGGTTCCACGTTTAGTCAGTGACTGCTGGTAAACATTTCTACGAATGGTCAGTGGACGTAACCCCCACCCATTTTGGGCACTTTTCCCGCTCACGGCAGCCCAACAACCAAACGACCTTAATAATTGCGGGGGGCGAGATTTTTTTCGCGCCAGCCTGGCGCTGCACATTTCGCCTTCACTCCAACCCTCGGTACTGTACATTTCGCCCTCGTCCAACGCTTGGCACTGTATATTTCGCCCTCACTCCAATGATCGGTACTGTACATTTCGCCCTCGCTACAGTACCCTACAGTACCAAGCATTGGAATGAGGGCGAAATGTACTATACCGAGCATTGGAGTGAAGGCGAAATATACAGTGCGAAGCGTTGGAGGAGGGCGAAATGTACAGTACCGAGGGTTGCAGTGAGGGCGAAATGTGCAGCGCCAGGCTGGCGCGAAAAAAATCTCGCCCCCCGCAACTATTACAGTTGTTTGGTTGTTGGGCTGCCGCGAGTTGGAAAAGTGCCCAAAATGGGAGGGGGTTACATCCACTGACCATTCGTAGAAATGTTTACCAACAGTCACTGACTAACCCTGGAACCCGACTGACTAGCCGTGTGACGAACTCACTAATTCTGATTGTCCATAGCGTTCCACTGACCGTACGTAATAGCGGGGACCCTAATACTGAGCGCGAATGTACTTTCCCTTCTTTCTTTGTGTCCATATGGACTCGCTTTCTTGTTTTTTCAAATGCTTCGCGAAACTTGGTTGGGATTCTCCGCTGCTGGCGAGGAGCGATCTGGATGGCTGAAATTAGACGAAGGCTGCGACTGTTTTGTACACCCAAGGAGCATGCTAGTGAATGGAATGGGAGGTGGGAGGAACATGTCAACGTAAGGATAAAGTAACACATTAAATGTTTGCAGACGAACATTATTACATGTGCTCATGCCGGAGTGGTTAACGGGACAGAGTAGAAATCTGTTGGGCTCTGCCCGCGCAGGTTCGAGTCCTGCTGAGCACGCTTTTTAAGTCCAAGTGATTTTGTTTCCTGCAGCTCTTGATTAACTCCATTGAGGCTTACGTCCAGAATGCTGGTATTTTGTCCTGAGCCTGTCCCAACACATTCCCCCCCTGGCCCCACCGGAGGAAGGTAGGAAGCTCTGGACTATGCGCTCTCTACAGCCCACCGGGACCTCACCACCCTCCCCAACACCATCATCTGGACTATGTTTACAATATTTCTCCCCCCCCACCCTCCTCTCTACAGCCCACCAGGACCTCACCACCTTCCCCAACACCATCACCTAGACTATATTTACTATATTTCTCCCCCCCCCCTCTCTACAGCCCACCAGGACCTCACCACCCTCCCCAACACCAACATCTGGACTATATTTACAATATTTCTCCCCCCCCACCCTCTCTACAGCCCACCAGGACCTCACCACCCTCCCCAACACCATCATCTGGACTATATTTACTATATTCCCCCCTCCCCCCCCCCCTCTTCCCTTCCTTTCCTTACCCACTCCCTCTCTTCCATTCCAGAGGCAGCTCCCAATCTTCCTTCCCCACGGGCTACCGATATCTCACCTCCCTCCCCTACACGAGCTGACCTCATATCACTCCCTCTCCCATCCCCCCTGCCCTCTACAGTCTACGGTCTACGTCACCCGCTCACTCTCTTCCCTTCCAGAGGCATTCTCCAACGCGGCCTTTGCCACAGCCTGACATGAGCCCACCTTCCTCACCCCACCCGGGCTTTTCCTCTCCTCTTGTTATCCCCCCCTCCCCCCTACCTCGCCCACTCCCTCCCCTTCCTTCTAGAGGTCTTCCCTGACGCTGCCTTTGCCGGAGCCTAACAGGACCCACCCCACCCGGCCTTCCGTCCCCGTCTTCGTTTATCTGGTTTTTGTCCTCCCCTCCTCCCTGCCTCGCCCCACCACCAGGAGGGCACCTTCCTTCCCAACTCCACCTGGCCTTGTATCACCCTCACCCCCTTTTCCATCACCATCTGGCCTTATGTCAAATGTAACTTAGATTGTTACTGTAGACTATACTGGATTGTGCCTTAGAGGGTACAACACCCTAGTCCATATATCCTTGTACATACACATTCTAGTTCAATCATTTTTCTTTCTGATATGGAATCATAGTAGGTTAGATCCCCCCCTAGCCCGCTCACGCTTCCGCCCCTACGTTCCTAGTCGGCTCCCTGGCCGTCGCGCTCGTCCCTAACCGGCCCCCCTGACTGTTCGCGCCCGTCCCTAGCCGGCCCCCTGGCCATTCGCGCTCGTCCCTAGCCGCCCCCCTGGTCGTTCACGCCTGTCCCTAGCCGGCCCCTGGCCATCGCGCTCATCCCTAGCCGGCCCCCTGGCCGTTGCGCCCGTCTCTAGCTGGCTCCCTGGCCGTCGCGCCCGCTCCTAGCCGCCC
Source organism: Closterium sp. NIES-67 (assembly GCA_027943415.1). Taxonomy (NCBI): domain Eukaryota; kingdom Viridiplantae; phylum Streptophyta; class Zygnematophyceae; order Desmidiales; family Closteriaceae; genus Closterium; species Closterium sp. NIES-67. The sequence continues at coordinate 265,659 of BQMB01002078.1, forward strand.
CCCTGACCGTCGCGATCGCTCCTAGTGGGCCCCCTGACCGTCGCGCCCGTCCCTAGCCGACCTCTTATTGTTCGCGCCCGCCCCTAGCTGGCCCCTTGGCTATCGCGCTCGCCCTTTGCTGGCCCCCTAGCCGTCGCGCCCGTCTCTAGCTGGCCCCCTGGTCGTCGCACCCGCTCCTAGCCGCCCCCCTGCCCGTCGCGATCGCTCCTAGCCGGCCCCTCACCGTCGTGCTCGCCCCTAGCCGGCCGTCGCGATCGCTCCTAGTCAGCCCTTTGGCCGTCGCGATCACCCCTAGCCACCCCCCTGCCCGTCGCGATCGCTCCTAGCCGGCCCCTGACCGTCGCGCTCGCCCCTAGCCGGCCCCCTGCCCGTCGCGATCGCTCCTAGCCGCCCCCCTGACCGTCCCGCTCGCCCCTAGCCGGCCCCCTGGCCGGTCACGCCCGTCCCTAGCTGGCCCCCTGGCCGTTCACGCTCGTCCCTAGCCGGCCCCCTGGCCGTTGAGCCCCTCCTAGCCGGCGCCCTGGCCGTTTCGTGCCCGCTCCTCGCAGGCCCCCTGGCCATTTGAGCCCGCCCCTAGCCGTCGCGACTGCTTCTAGCCGCCGTCGCGGCCGCTTTCTGCCGTCCCTCGGCTGCCCCTAGTCGTTCCGGCCGCCCCTCGCCGCCGTCGCGGATGTCCCTGGCCGCTGTCGCGGCTGTACCTGGCCGCCGTCGTGGCTGCCCCTGGCTGACGTCGCGGCTGTCCCTGGCCGCCGTTGTGGCTGTCCCTGGCCGCCGTCGCGGCCGTGTCTTCTTGCCGCCCGCCGGCCCGCCGCTGCCTCGGCTTCGGCCCGTTCTTCCCGATCAGCACCGCCCTCCAAACCCCCCCCCCCGGTACCGTACTGCATCGCTTTGCACCGCACTGCACAGCTTTGCATTGCACCGTACTGTACCGCACTGTACCGCGCTGCACCGCTTTGTACAGCACTGCACCGCACTATACCGCACTGTACCGCACTGCACCGCACTATACCGCACTGTACCGCACTGCACAGCACTGCACCACACTGTCCTACTCTACACTGCCCTCTATTGTCACTCATGGCGGCGATGCTTTGCTTTGACGCTGAGGGCCAGCCGATTGATTTTGATGCGTGGCTTGCTGACCTCCGTCGCCATCTCAGTGGTAAGCGGCAGGATGGCCACTCGCTGTCTGTCCATCTTGATGGTACCCTCCCCTGCCCTGACCCCCCCGCTGCCCTCTCTCCTGACCCCTCGTCCGCTGAGCGTGAGTCCGCTCCAGCCGCTGCCCTTGCTCGCTCTGTCTGGCTGTCCCGTGACGCTGTTGCACAGCTTGCTATTAGCAATGCCCTCCCCCTGTCCGAGCGACCTCGCTTCAGGTCTATCACCACTGCCAAGGCTTTCCTAGATGCTGTTATCCAGCGCTATTCCACCCCGCCTGCTACCTCGGTTGGTCGTCTGATCCTCCCCATGCTCTTTCGTGACCTTGCGTCGTTCCCCACTGTCGCCGACCTGGCCGTTCACCTGCGCACCATAGACGAGACCTGGCGTGCTGCCTGCACCCCCACACAGCTTCTAGCCCACCAGCCGCCCCTCACCTCTACTCTCTACCTGCTGCCCACCCGCCTCCCTGACCGTCTTGCCACTGCCCGTGACCGCTTACTTAGCGTCCACCCAGCAGACCTTACCCTCACTGACTTTGTTGACACCCTGTCCGCTATAGAGGCCCGCCACCGCTCTATCGCTCAGACCAGCGGTACTGTGCCGCTCCCTATCTTTCAGGGTTGTGCCCCCGCTCAGTGCACCTTCTCCGACGGTTCTGCTGCTGTGGCTGAGACTGCCGCTGCCGCACAAGTTCGTCCGGGGGAGGGGGTGGGGGTGTAGGTGGTGCTGGAGTTGGGTGACCTAGTGGTGGTGCTGACGCGGGGACCCTGACAGGTGCAGCCGAGCAGCCGTCTCAGCAGTCGCCGGACCCGTGCCAGCTGCAGCAGCCGCAGCCGCCGCAGCTGCAGCCGTCGCCGCAGCCGCAGCAGTCGCAGCCGCAGCAGAGGCGGATGAGTCGTCTTCCGCCTGGGTGGCTCGGCGCTGGTGGCAACGCTGGACGTGGTGGGCTGCCGAGTGGTGGTTCGGGAGCCGCGCGCTGTCAGTACCTGCTTCAGACCAGTCCTCGCCGTGGCTTCGTTTGCGGTAAGATCGGTCATACCTCCGTCCGCTGTTTCCGTCGCCGAGACGACCTTTTTCGTCAGCGTTTCGGCCCGTCGCCCGAGCTCCCAGACTGGCACACCTTGCTTAGTCGTAGGGTTCAGATTTTTTATCTGGACATGGATGAGATTGTTGCTGCTCTGCATGTGATGTATGCTGATGACTCTAGTGTGCTTCCGTCTTATTACCCCTTGTTGCCTAGTGTAGGTGTGCCTTCCTTAGACTCCCCTGCTGCGTCAGGCGTAGGATCCCCTTCTTTGTTTAGCCTTCGTGCTTTCATCGCTACTTCGCCTCCGGCCGCCACTGCCGCGCTCTCCTTCACCTTCGACTCTGGTGCTTCCCGGTGCTTTTTCCGCGACTCCACCACGTTGACACCGCTTCCTGTCCCTGCCGCCGTCTCCCTGGCTGACCCCTCCGGTGGCCCTGTAGTCGCCCGCAGTTCCACCACCCTCCCTTGCCCGGCGGTTACTTCGGGCTCTCTCACAGGCCTGCACATTGTGAGAGTACGACCCCGTTCCATTCCTTTCTCCTTTCCATATTCCCTTTCCATTTCATTCCTCTTTCCATCTTGATCCATTTGGTTTTTATCTCATTCCATTTGGATTCCTATTTCTCCTTTTCCATAAACCTTTGGTTTATCCTGCTATTATGATTATATCACCGACCAGGCTCGGGATGTACTGGTACGCTCTATCTAGCGTAATCATGTCGTAATCCCTTAAAGCCAATAGCCTCGCATGGCTATACTTAGGGTGATTCTATTTTCTAGAAGGGTCTATTCCCTTAGGATAAGATAAACCTGGTTACCTGATGTACTCTGGAAGTGTAAAAGCGCCTTGTACAGATCGATAGTGCAATCTTTCCTCGAGACATTCGATTCTGTGACACTTGGTAATCAGAGCTTTTCTTACTCGGCCGCGCTCAGCTAAGCAGCAGCAGCGGGGATCTTGCCTCAGAAAACCGCCGGGGGCGACCAATTCGACGCCGATTCTGGTAAGCACCAGCTCCGCGTTTTTTCGAATTACCCACTCCGCGCGTGTTTTGAACAGGATGGCGAACTTCGACAACGCCGAAGTTACCCAGCAGCTCTTCGCTCGCATCGCAGCCCTACAGGAGGAGATGCGAGCCGACCGAGAAGCTTGGCGAAACGAGTTCGAGCGAGTAACTCGACTCACCGGAGCGCAACACGAAACGACAACGGCGACGACGCAGCAGTCGCAACAATTTCTCGAGGCTCCGAAAAAGCGCCCACCTGAGCCGTTCGATTTGAGCGATCGAAACTCCGACGTCCGGAGATGGATCGCTGGCATGGAGATCTACTTCGCAGCCGTCGGATGAAGCTCGCCAGCCTGGGACGGTCAACGCGTACGACTCGCGGCGACACTAATGCGAGGGCCTGCACTCGAGTGGATCGGCGGTAACAGCACGTTCAACCACGGCGAAGCCACGTGGCAGCAGTTCCGCAACGACCTGCTGAAACGTTTCGAGCCGATAAATTCGGGTTTCCTTGCCCGCGAAAAAATTCATCGCCATCGACAGTTCGGGAGTGTAGCACAGTACACGCAGGAGATGGAGGAATTTTATAACCGCATTCCCGACCTGACCGAAGAGGAAAAGGTACAATCGTACCTCGCCGGGCTGAAGACCGAAGTCAAACGACAAGTGGCAGCGACAAATTACGCGAGCTACAGTGACGTCGTACCGGCCGCGGAACGCTTGGACATGGTCAACGCCAGGACACGACGGACGCACGTCGGCAGTACGCGACAGGGCGACCGCTCGGCTCACACCACGTTCGCCGACCCGATGGAAGTCGACAGGTTCGAAGGGCGGCCACGTCCGAAAAACACCAACTTCACGTGTGATTTTTGCGGGGTGCCGGGTCATCGAATCTTCGACTGCAACAAAATGAAAGCCACACGCGCTGAGTATCAAGCACGCAACAGTGGCGGAAATTCTTCAGCCAATCAGCCAGTGATTGCGGATCTAGCTGGCGAAAAAGGAAAGATCTGAAAGCGGCCGCGGGATTCCAGAAAAATCAACTTCGACGCAGCAGATTCGACGCGAATAGGAGAAAATGATGGGAAAAAATCTCCACCCCACGACCAGTCTTTGCCAGAGGAAATCACGGAGGAAAAATCTAACTCCGCGAAAAAAGACTCTGCCAACACGGGGAAACTCCTTGAAGACCCAAGAAATTATAAGGATTCGTTAAAGTTATCTTACAAAGATGCTTTAATGAAAACTTGTAATTCTTGAGGGGCTAGAGCCTTGGAGAAATTTCGGGAGGGACTCCAGAAGAAGAAGAAAATTATGGAGATCGTACCAGTACCAGAGAACTTGGGGACCAAATTAAGGAGTGTGGAAAGAAGCCGACCTTTCCACAGAGTCAACGTCCTTTCCCGACACCAGCCCACAACGACTACCCGTTCCCCAGGGAAGACGTCGGTGGAGCTGAAGTAGCTCAAAAGGAAGCTGGGGGTCTACAAGAAGCTGCAAAAACCCCGAACTCCTTCTTCTTCGGATGCATCCAATTCGGCAACTTCATCAACGACACGAATAGTTGTTACAGAAACTCCGGGCCCTGGAGAAGAACCTTTCTCCAAGCAGCCTCGGCCAGCTGCCAGCTAAGGTGTAGGAAGCAACGACTATTGGAATGTACCCTATGACCCAATCAATGAAACTATCTTTGGGTACTCCGAGCAACGCCTGCCCCTCGTGCTCGAGGTCATCTGCAAAGGACGACGCCTCCAAGCACTCGTAGACAGCGGAGCATCGCACATTGTATGCGACAAGGCAACCATCGACTGACATCGAGAAGAGTACAAGCCATCAGCGTTTTCTGCAACAATGGTGGATGGCAGCAAGTTACCAGTGTACGGCGAAGCAGTGTTACACCTACAAATCGGTCCACTGCGATAGAAACCTGCTCTCCCCATCACCAACATAAAAGGGCTTGACTTGATCTTCGGGCGAGACTTCCTCAAGAAATTCAACCCCGAGATCAACTGGGTAAACCGCACCGCAAGCATCTACAACAAAGGAAGGAGAGTCTGGCTACTTAACTGGGACGATACAGGAGATATCCTAGTGGAGACACTCGCCACATTCGAGAAGGACGTGAAACGGACCGACACCGGGTTCCTGGCAATAGCAACAGAGGTGGAGAATGACTTGCTGAAGGAGTTCCAAGACATTCTTCCTGACGACCTCCCGGACGAACTTCCGCCATACCGAACGCATCAACACGAGATTGTGGAGGAACCAGGTTCGAAACCGACATTCCGAGCACCATATCGGCTAAGCCCACACAACTAGCCGACATGAAGAAGCAGATCGAGTATCTCCTCGCCAAAGGACTCATCCGACCATCTACTTCGCCATACGGTGCCCCAGTACTCTTCACACCGAAACCGGACGGAAGCCTGCGCATGTGCATCGACTACCGAGCTCTCAACAAGCAGACCATCAAGAACAAATATCCGATACCACGAATTGATGACCTGCTTGACCAGCTTCGAGAAGCTACGGTATTTTCAAAACTAGATCTGCGGTCTGGATACTGGCAGATATGAATGGCGGACAATTCAGTTCACAAAACTGCTTTCCGAACTCGGTACGGATTGTACGAGTATTTGGTCATGCCGTTCGGACTCACCAACGCACCTGCAACATTCAAAGTAGAAATGAATCATATCCTACGCCCACACTTGGACGAATGCGTGGTGGTGTACCTGGACGGCATCCTCATCTACTCGCGCGACATGCAACAACACGTCGAGCACCTACGACGCGTCTTCGAAATTCTTCGACGAGAACGCTTCTACGTCAAACTATCCAAGAGCGACTTCGCCCTCGAAAAAGTCCAATTCCTTGGACATAGTAAGCGCTCAAGGAGTTCACGTCGATCCCAAGAAAATCGAAGCCGTACGCACGTGGAAGTCACCTGAGAACGTGAAGGAGTTACAGCAGTTCCTTGGCTTTGCTAACTACTACAACAGGTTCGTACCACAATACGTGAAGATCGCCACGCCAGTTACGAATCTGCTAAAGAACAACACGCCCTACAAATGGGAGTCACAACACCAGGAAGCCGTGGAGCAGCTGAAACAAGCACTCACGTCCGCACCCGTACTCATCTTGCCAGACCCCGAACACGACTACGTCATCGAAGCAGACGCCAGCGACCAGGGAGTGGGAGCAGTCTTGATGCAAGACCAGGGGAATGGCCTGCAACCAATTGCCTACCTCAACAAAAAATTACATGGAGCAGAACTCAACTACCCGATACACAACAAGGAGGCCCTTGCTATCATCATCGCCTTCAAAACATGGAGATGTTATCTCGAAGGACGCAAGACGACAGTCTACACCGACCATTGCAGCCTAAAATATTTGAAGACGCAACCAAGCCTCTCCAGGCGGCAGGTCCGGTGGATTGACTTCACGCGCTGCCGGCCTGCACACGTTGCCGCTATCCAAGTTGAAGGGATGAATCCACTCCTCAAGGGACTCTTCATACACGGGTATACCATCGACCCAGAAATTCCCTTGGTAGAAAAGCGACATCTGCTACAGTGGGACAACGACATCGCGTACCGGAAAGGATCAATGAAGATCTGGGTACCTACTTACCCTCCTTTGCGCCAGTTACTACTCGAAGAATACCACGACTTCCTGTACGCGGGACACTTCGATAGCAACAAAACGCTCACCGGTATCGCCAAGCACTACTACTCGCCCCACATGGCAGATGATGTACAGAAATTCGCCACCTCGTGCACTACATGTTAGCGGATGAAGAGCAGCAAGCAGAAAAAGGCAGGTCTGCTACAGCCTCTTCCTGTCCCAGAACAGCCATGGCAACTGGTGAGCCTAGACTTCATCACGGGGCTACCAACTACCACAAGCAGCCATGATGCGTTCCTCGTCGTCATTGACAAGTTCTCCAAAATGGGACACTTCATCCCAACACACACCACACTCGCACCGAGGAGACGGCACAACTCTTTGTTCGCTACATCATCTCACAACATGGCATTCCAACCACAGTCATCTCCGACCGAGACCCTAAGTTCACCAGTAAATTCTGGAAAGAATTGATGTCTCTGCTCGGGACCAAACTCGCTATGTCATCCGCCTACCATCCGCAGACAGATGGACAGACCGAGCGCCTCAACCAAATTGTGGAGCAACTCCTCCGCGCAGCCTGCAAGGACAACATCTCCAAATAGGACTTGCATCTGCCCGTCCTGGAGTTTGCCTACAACAATGCTACTGACGCCGCTACTGGACAGACACCGTTCTTCCTCTATTATGGACGCCACCCACTCACACCTCAACAGCCAACCATTCTAGCCACAGTCCAACCCGCTCATGACTTCATCACGACCATGCACAAACTTTGGGATCGGACCCACAAGCGTCTTCTCGACATTCAGCAACAACAGAAGCGCCAAGCCGATCGCCACCGCACATACCACACCATCACCGTGGGAGACCAAGTTCTACTCGACACACGCAATCTTGACAACAGCCATCTCCCATCCAAACTGCGACCTCGCTTCTGCGGGCCTTTTCTCGTTGAAGCACAGGTCACTCCTGTTACCTTCCGCTTACGCCTGCCAGCTACCTGGAAGATTCATAATGCCTTCCATGTCCAACTCTTGAAGCCCTACCGAGATCCCAACACGGTCTTCTCTGGACGCCAACCACCGCCGCCGCCACCCGTCCTCCTCCATGATGAACCCGAGTACAAGGTCGAGTCCTTGCTTGCTCACCACCGTCGACGGAATGGCACCGTGGAGCTTCTCATCCGTTGGAAGGGTTATGATCCTTTAGAGGATAGTTGGGTCTCTGAATCCGAGATGGATCACGCTCGTCGTCCTCTTCGCAACTACCTTGTCAAGCAGGGTGTCACGTCTACCACCCAGCATTAAGGGGGGGAAGTGTGAGAGTACGACCACGTTCCATTCCTTTCTCCTTTCCATATTCCCTTTCCATTTCATTCCTCTTTCCATCTTGATCCATTTGGATTCTATCTCATTCCATTTGGATTCCTATTTCTCCTTTTCCATAAACCTTTGATTCATCATGTTATTATGATTATATCACCGACCAGGCTCGGGATGTATTGGTACGCTCTATCTAGCGTAATCCTGCCGCAATCCCTTAAAGCCAATAGCCTCGCGTGGCTATACGCAGGGTGATTCTATTTTCTAGAAGGGTCTATTCCCTTAGGATAAGATAAACCTGGTTACCTGATATACTCTGGAAGTATAAAAGCGCCTTGTACTGATCGATAGTGCAACCTTTCCTCGAGACATTCCATCATGTGACACACATCCCCTCATTCACCAGGAACCTAGTTGGTGTCGGCTGCCTCCAGGACCTTAGCGTAACCACTACGTTCCCTGGTCATGAGCAGTACGCTGTCTGTACCGAGGCCGCCACCGGTTCCCCCCTTACCACGTTCCCCCGGGACCCGGTGTCCGGATTGTTCATACTGGACACTGTGACCCCCCCGCCTGGGACCTCCCCTCAGGTGGCTGCATCTACCCAGGTTGCTGCTGCCTGCTCCTGTTGGTCGCTCACCCACCCGACTCTTCTGTGGCACCACCGTCTAGGTCACCCTGCGCTCCCGCGTCTGCGTCACATGTCACAGCACGGTCTCGTCCTAGGCCTCCCTGGGTCGTTCTCGGAGTTTCCCTCCTCCCCTGCCCCACCTTGCACACCTTGTGTCGAGGGCCGGCTTCGCCATGCTCCTCACTCCTCCTCGTTACCCCCTACCGCCGCACCGCTACAGACTCTGCACATGGACGTCTGGGGCCCCGCCCCCGTCCATGGGCCGCGTCGAGAGCGCTACTTCCTAGTGCTTGTCGATGACTACACGCGCTACACTACTGTGTTCCCCCTGGAGCGGAAGGCCAACGTGCCTGACGTTCTTATCCCGTGGCTTGTCGCTGCGCGTGTCCGTCGCGGTCTCCCTATCTTGCGCCTCCACTCTGACCGTGGTGGCGAGTTTGCCTCTGGTGTCCTTGGTCGTTTCTGTCGTGCGGAGGGCATCACCCAGACGTTCACCTTGCTGGACTCCCCGCAGCAGAATGGGGTCGCTGAGCGACGCATCGGTTTGGTCATGGAGGTGGCTCGCACCTCCATGATCCATGCTGGTGCACCCCATTTTCTGTGGCCGTTCGCTGTTCGCTACACTGCTCACCAGCTTAACCTGTGGCCGCACCCCCTGCAGCCTCAGGTTTCGTCGACCCTCCTTTGGTCTGGGTCACCTGGTGACGCGTCTGCGTTCCACGTCTGGGGCTGTCTTGCTCACGTTCATGCCGCTGGCACGGACAAGCTCACTGCCCGCACCCTTCCCTGTGTCTTCCTCGGCTTCCCCCTTGACGCATCTGACTGGCACTTCTACCGCTCGCCATCTCACAGGTTCTTTCACTCTCGTGACGTCACCTTTGACGAGTTTGTCTCCTTCTTAGGCCGCTTCCCCCACCGAGGTCCCCCAGTTACCCCCCCCTGTTCCTGGTCACCCCTTCCCCGGTCGTCGCCGCCCCTCCTCCTCCCCCTCCTCGTCCTGCCCCCTCTGGTGTGTCCCACGTTACCCCACTTACGTCGGTTGTACCGGTTGCGACCGCCGCCGCTGCAATCGTCGCCGCAGCAGTTTGTTGCCTCTGGGGGTGCTGGAGTTGGGGTGGGTACTAGTCCCGGGACTCCTGTCGTGGCTTGTCCCAGCGGGCCTGGGGGTGGTACAGGTGCTCGAGGGGTTCTGAGCTCTGGGGGTGTTTCTTCTGGGGGTGCTGGTGTGGAGTGTTCTGGAGGTAGCCACCCGGCAGCTTGCGGTCCCGGTGTCGGCGTCACACCGCCGTCACAGCAGTCCCCGCTGGTGTTTGCTCTTCGCCTGCTCGGCCTTTCGTCCCCTGACCCCGTGCCTGTGCCACCTCCTCCTCCTGTCTCCGGCCCTGTGTTCCCTCCTCGGGACGCGTCTCCGGCCCGTTTCCCCCCTCGTTCCCCTCCTGTGTCCCCTCCTCTGTCTCCTGACCCGACTCCCCCGTCTCATGTCGGGTCTCGCCGTCCCTCCCGTGCTCGACCTGTCTCCCCTGTCTCGCGCTCTCACCCTATGTTGCTTCGTTCCCACGAGCTTGCTTTCCTGTCCGAGGCTGCTCCCCATCTCTGTTCCATGCTTCTAGTCCCTGAGGGTGACCCCGATGCTTTCGACATCCCGACCCCTCGCACTTACGCTGAGGCGGTCTCGGGGCCCTGGGCCTCTCAGTGGATAGCTGCCATGGAGCAGGAGATGGCCTCTTGGAGATCCACCGGCACCTACGTAGACGTAGTTCCCCACATGGGGTGAACGTAGTTGATGGCCGCTGGCTCTTCAAAGTGAAGCGCCCTCCTGGAGAGCCGCCTGTGTTCTAGGCACGCTATGTGGCTAGAGGTTTCAGTCAGCGTGAGGGGGTGGACTTCTTCCAGACCTTCGCTCCGACCCCGAAGATGACTATTCTTCGGGTGCTACTACACGTAGCAGCGCAGCGTGACTACGAGCTTCACTCCCTCGACTTCTCCACTTCGTTTCTTCAGGGCAGTCTACACGAGCAGGTCTACATGCGTCGCCCTTAGGGCTTCACTAGTACCTTCCCTCCTGGGACCCAGGGACTCCTCCGGCGCCCCGTCTACGGCCTGCGGCAGGCTCCCCGTGAGTGGCACGACACGCTGCGTGCTACGCTTGCTAACCTGCAGTTCTTTCCGTCCTCTGCAGACCCCTCGCTCTTCGTTGCCAGACTCCATTCTACATCCTTGTTTACGTAGACGACCTGGTCTTCGCCACGTCATACAGGACGCATTGACCTTCGTGAAGGCAGAGCTGCTGAAGAGACACACCTCCACTGACCTTGGAGAACTGCGCCACTACCTTGGCTTGCAGATCTCCAGGGACAGAGCAGCCCGCACCATCACTTTGACTCAGTCACACTTGGTGCGCCAGGTCCTTTAGAGGTTCGGTCTTCAGTTCTCCTCTGCACAGCCTACTCCTCTGCCTCTAGACCACAAGCTCTCCGCTCCAGTTCCTGAGGAGTCAGCAGAGCCCAGTGGTCCTTACGCAGAGCTGGTGGGTTGCCTCATGTACCTGATGACTTGCACGCGCCCAGATCTCGCATACCCTCTCAGCATCCTGGCTCGCTTTGTGGCTACAGGCAGACACTGACCTCAGCACTGGTCTGCCGCTAAGAGGGTTTTGCATTATCTTGCAAGTACATCGGGTATGCGGTTAGTACTAGGAGGACGTAGGCCAGTGGTCCTTACTGGACACACAGACGCTTCTTGGGCAGGCGATGCCAAGACCCTCAGGTCCTCACGAAGCTACTGCTTTAGCCTTGGTTCAGGTGTCGTCTCGTGGAGAGCTACCCGCTCCTCGTCTGTTGCCCAGTCCAGCTGTGAGGCCGAGATCTACGCCGGTGCGATGGCGGTACAGGAGCTCCGCTGGCTGACCTTCTTGCTCACTGACTTAGGTGAGCGGCCTAGCTCTGCCCCGGTCCTATACGCTGACAACAGGGCCATGATCCTCCTGTGTTAGGAGCCTCGACTCGAGGGCAAAGCGAAGCACATTCAGCTGCGGTACTTCCTCCTTCGTGAGCTGCAGCAGCGTCGCCAGGCGCGCGTAGTACACTTGGCCTCCGGTGCCAACACAGCTGATATCTTTACGAAGGCGCTTGCGCCTAAAGATCATCAGCGGCACTGTGTACAGCTGGGTCTCATTCCTGTAGCCTCCCACTTGCTAGGGCGTTGACTTTGTACTGTCTTTTATATCTATATTTTACCCTGACTGGCCTTGTGGCCTCTCCCAGTGGTTGGACTAGTAGTGCCGCCTTGGGCTTGCTCTTGCCTTGTTTGTACTCCTTTTGACTAGTCTTTAGACCCTTGTCTCAGAGGCTGGACTAGTAGTGCCGCCCTGAGCTGCTTCTTCCCTTGTTAGGCACTGCCCCTATATAGTCTAGGGGGTGTGTCAAATATAACTTAGGTTGTTACTGTAGACTATACTGGATTGTGCCTTAGAGAGTACAACACCCTAGTCTATATAACCTTGTACGCACACATTCTAGTTCAATCATTTTTCTTTCTGATACCTTATACCACCCCCTTCTTCATCTCCACCACGATCATCCATCCCCTCTACCTCACCAACTCCTCCTCTATTCCAGAGGAAGTTCCTGTTGACCACCTTCTTGTACAACTTAAAGCCCTTCTGACCTTGTATCACTCCCTTCCCCGCCCTCCCCTGCTCCCCCTCTCACCAGTCTCCAGCTCCCATCCCGTCTCTTTCCCCCAGTGAAAGTCCCCGATGCTGCCCTCCCCAATACCAGCTGACCTGAACCCCCTTTCCCGGCCTACCTCGCACCACTCCCTCCCTCTCTACCATCCCAGAGCAAATCCCCGATGCTGCATTTTTCACAGGCTTCAAAGAGCTCACTTTCCTCGCACCTTCCGACTGGTTCTTTGTGAAAGCATCCTAAGCCTGCGGGTCGCCGCCGCAAGCCGGTTGGAAATCGTAAAGAACCATACTGTGTCGGGGCTCGACAGCTTCACGCATATTAAACCCCATCTGACCGTCCATCACTCCCTTCCCTGTCCTCCCCTGCTCTCTCCTGCTCTCCCCACCCTGTGCCCCCATTCTCTCTTTCGCCCAGAGCAAGTCCCCGATGTTGGATTCTCCGCAGGCTACCAAGAGCTCACCTTCCTCGCACCTTCCGACTGGTCCTTCGCGAAAATGACCTTCCGTCCGCGGGTCACCGCTTCAAGCCGGACAGAAATAGTGAAGTACCACACCGTGTCAGGGCTCTACAGCTTCGCGCAGCTTAAAGCCCTGCCAAACCGCAGCAAGATCCCCACTCTGGCAAGCAAGAGCATTGTGAAGCACAGTGTGCGGCCCAGCAGGTTTTGGAATCCCGGGACGAGTGTGGCGCTGAGTGCCCCTGGAGCGCAGCAGCTATTTTGGGCGCAGGTGGATACGAAGAAGCTGTTTAATGGGCAGTGGGTGAAGGCATATGTTTTTGACTGTGTTCTTGTTCCCAACTAGTGCAAAGCAAACACATGCCGCATAGCGGACCCTGTGTTTCCCCTGAATTGCATGTGCACGTGTGTTGGACAGGACACGTGTGGTGCTTGGTGGGCCTGGAGCGCAGTTGTCCCCTGAAGACACATGCTATAGACTTTCCTCTTGTCCATTCTTACTCAGTGCATAGTGATACAGACATTGTACATGTCATTCCCTACATGTTATGGCATATGTCACAATTGTCATTGATTGATGGACGGTAGTGACATCACCCTAATTGTTCACCTTGTCGCAACATATGCAGATGCCCCGAAACACAAACAAAAGTGGACACAGAACAATACAACATATCTGGCTGCCTCAATCGGATCATCGAATATCTGCGCTACGTCACTAAACCTGCGAGTGCAGATCACAGACACATCTCTGGTTATCAGCGTCAGGCACCTGCGACTCGAGAGGCGTGCAAAATCTGGGAAACTGTCACCTGAACTGTGATGCGGTGCGGTGATGAGGTGAGCTCGCGGGCAACAGGCCCAACTTCCATTCCGCGACTCGACGCGAGTAGATTGGCTGCTCTAACGAATTCAGGCAGTCACATCCCTGCCTCTCTAAATACCGTGAATCGCTCGCCATCAGTGAAGCGAGTGCTCATTCTTAGTTTACCTTAAATTCGCCTCTCTTTGTACGAGTCATTCGGCACAGGCTTTACTGCATTTAGATCGGCTCAGAACTTCTTGCTAGAGTATACTGGAGTATCTCGACAGAATGGCCAGATACGCGCTTCTAGCGCTGTCCCTCGCGCTGCTCCTCGTGGCGGCCCGCGCCGGCAGCCCCATCACGAGCTCCACCGCGAACGAGAAGCCCGACCAGAGCAGCAAGAAGGACGATGGGCTCATGACCGTGATCCCTGCGGCCATCGCGAAGGCGGCTGCTTCGGGCGATGCCGCCGGTGTTACATACGTCGACACTGCGCAGGACACTTTTTTCATGGCTGATGTGAAGAAGGCCGGGTGGAACGCGCAGAAATGCCCGCCCGGTTTGAACAAGGAGCTCGCGGGCGCGTGCACACCGAAGAATTGCTCCAAGGGTGGGATCGCCGCTAAGTGGAAGACGGCGTATTTGCAGAAAAACAAGCTCGGTTACGAGCTGTACGTGCCTGGTAACCCGCTGACGCTGCTCAAGGCGAACCCCGCGTCGTGCTGCAACACGTGCGCCGCGACGCCGCTCTGCACCTACTGGCAGTACATCCCCGATATAACGATCGACGGCAAGAAGGGCAAGGGCGCGTGCTACCTCATTCACGACCAGATCGATTTCACCTGCGGAGAGATGACGGCGCAGTACAGCACGGAGACGAAGCCCGTGCCGCTGCAGGTGCGCATCGGCGGAGAGTGCAACCCTAGCGCAAAGATCCTCAACGACCCGCATCTGGTTGGCGCGCACGGCACGCACTTCGACTTCAACGGCCGCCCCGACAAGGCCTTCTGCCTGCTGACCGATAAGGACCTCCACGTGAACATGCTGCTGAGGGGGTATTATGATGAGAGGACGGAAAACGCGGCGGTGGTTGTGGATGGTAAGGCCGTGCACACGTGGATTAAGGAGCTCGGGATTGTCTGGACGGCCGGCGGCGCGGACCACAAGGTTCGGATTGCGGCGCGCGGCGGGAAGCAGCAGGAGCGCGGCGAGGGTTTCGTGAAGAGCATCGAGATTGACGGCGATGAGATCCCTCGCATGCAGGTTGGCGATAAGGTTACCAGCAACGGCGGGCTGACGATCGAATTCCGCGCGCTGGAGAAGGAGGGACCGTTCGATGTGGACTATTACCTGCTCTCGATCGACGGCCTGATTTCGCTCGACCTCCGCATGCGCGTCGCGCACCCCAAGCTGCAGACGCCGACCGACGCCGAGGCGCACATCAACGTCGGGATTGCCGAGCTGGAGCACACAGAGGAGATCCACGGCGTGCTAGGACAGACCTACCGCGAGGATCACGCTGCCCACGCCGCGGATTTCCAGAAGCTGATCGCGAGCCTGCACCGTCCGATCTCCGCCGATGCCGCTGAGGGCCAGGGGTTCCTGGATGGCACTCCCCGGTCGTACGAGGCGAGTGATGTGCTTGCTGTGGACTGCGCCTACACCGCGTATGGCCACGCCAGGCAGGTGATGCCCGTCCAGCAGTTCCCGTAAGGAGCCGACTCGAAACCTTACTATTATACGTGTATTTTACTGTGGGTTGAGTATGTCCCAACTAGGACTATTTCTGGGCTGCAAGCCCACATTATTTTAATTATATTAATTTTATCAGGCAAAGTTGTTTCTTGCAAAGGCTTACACAGGTATGGATACGGAAGAAAAAGAACGAAACATCTAACAAGCGTTAATTAAGTCTCACGGCTTAGTTCCCCTAGGACCATCAGGTTTGGAGTGCACAGCACAGCCATTACTGTCAAGGCGCACCAAGGCAGACTGGCAGAGGCATGAAGAGAAGTGAAGCGACGGGCTTGCTAGCAGAGCAGCCTCCACAATCTATCCTGTGTGACAAACGCCTGTAGAGGGACAAATCAAGGTTCCCACCTCCAGAAGCCCTATCAGAGAAGAGCGGACCGACATGAACGCCTCATGGATGATGGGATCCTGGACTTGGAAAGACACTTTGAGTCACCAAATGGCTAGATGCATTAAGGGAGGAGGAGCAGGTACTCGCAGAGCAGAGCAGACATGTCACATGACTGTTTCCTGAATGGTCGGACTCCTGGGCTTGAGAGAAGGCACTTTTGAGACGCCCCGCACAGGCAGCAGCATGTAGCGAGGAGCACGCGCTGGCAGAGCAGAGCAGACATGAGTCACATGACTGTCTCATGAATGATGGAACTCTCTTTCAAACCAACCAGGCCCCCCCTGGAAGGCAGCATGCGAAAGTCGCTAGCAGAGCAGAGCGGCCATGACTGTTTCCTGAATGATGGGATCCTGGACTTGAGCGAAGACCTGTGATTGGATGGCAGGCAGCATGCGCCACACCTGAAGCAGAGGAACGGCGGATTGATTGCGAGGAGAGGTTAACTGGAGGCGAAGCGAGGACGAGGAGAGGAAGAAATATAGGTAAACACGCGATTGGATGGCAGGCGACATGCGGCATGCCTGGAGCAGAGGGGGCGGTGAAGGGAGGGGTGAAGGGAGGTCAACTGGAGGCGAAGCGAGGAAACGGGGAGGAAGAAGTTCAGGGCAACATGCGATTGGATAGCACGTTGCATGCGATTGGATAGCAGGTTGCATGCGATTGGATAGCAGGTTGCATGCGATTGGATAGCAGGTTGCATGCGATTGGATAGCAGGTTGCATGCGATTGGATAGCAGGTTGCATGCGATTGGATAGCAGGTTGCATGCGATTGGATAGCAGGTCGCATGCGATTGGATAGCAGGTCGCATGCGGCACACCCAGAGCAGAGGGGAGGTGGGGGACGAGAGGTGAAGGGAGTGGTATTGGCAGTAGTGACGTCATGGCAATTATCTCTGCCATGCACTCACCTGTGGGCCGTAGTATTGGCACAGCCATTATATGTGTCCCTCACCTGCGGGCCGTAGTATCGACACAGCGACCGCATCTGCCCCACAACACATCGCATCCACTCCTTCTCCCCCGCCGCCTTGAGTCGCCTCTTGTGACCCCGCTCCTCCTCCTCCTTCCTCCTCTCCTCCTCGCGCTTCCTCCTGCCAGCCACCCGCCTGCAGAAACAAGCCAGCACCCAGAGGGAGAGTGGGGATGGAAAGGGGGGGGAGGGTACTTGAGACTGCTTTTGAGTCTTCTCAAACACTGCCTGAAGAAAGAAACCAGCATCCAGAGGGAGATGGGGGTCAAAGGGGGGGGAGGGGGGGAGGGAGGGCTTTGAGTCGATTAAAAAAACCGTCTGAAAAACAAGTCTGCACCCAGAGGGAGAGTGGGGATGGGAAGGGGGAAGGGGGGGGGGGGGGGGGGGGAGAGAGGGAGGGCATTTGAGACTGCTTCCGAGTCGACTCGCACACCCGTCTGGGAGGGGGGGGAGGGGTGGGAGGGGTGGGAGGGGGTGCACATTGACTTGTCGCGAACTGCAATGCTTATGAAAGAGTGGCAGCTGCCAGCAGGCAGGTGGCTGGAGCACCATAAGAGGGAAAGAAAGACGGATCACTAAATCAGGAGAGGAAAGACGAATCGGTTGAATGAGAAAAGGAGAGAGACAGGGGAACGGGGAGAGGTGTAGAGTTTGGTCCTCAGGTGTAGACTTTCACACTGCAATGGGGAGGGACAAGGGGAGCGGCTGCTGAGATTTACAACATATAAACAGAAATAGATGAAAGGAGTTGAACGGAGGTGCAGGAAACACAGAGCCCAAACCAAGCACTAACCCCAGTCGCTGCCACCCTCATCCCCAGCCTCGTCCCATTTCCACCGCCTTCCCTCCCCTCCCCTGTCGCTGCCCCCATCTCCCCCCTCCTCGCCCTCCATGCCAGCATCCTCCCCTTCGTCCCCTGCCCTCCACTCTCTCCCTCCGCCCATCCCAACCTGCCTCAGTCTCTCCTTTGCTCATCTAAGCCCCGTCGTTTTTCCCAAGCCCGCCACCCTTTCCCCTCCCCTCACCTGTCACTGCCCCCATCCCCGTCCTCCTCGCCCTCCATGCCAGCATCCTCCCCCTCATCCTCCTCCATCCTCTCCTCCCCCGCCCTCCTCTCCTCCTCCTCTTCCTCCCTCACTGCTGCCTCTGCAACAGCTGCCCGCCTGCTGCTAATAGCCGTTGCAAAGTGCAGCAGGAGCGAGATGAACAGGGCCTGGAGAAAGAAAAACAAGGGGGGGGTAAGGGGGAGAGCAGGAAGTTGGAAACGTGCAACTTAAAGCTGCATCTGCCACAGCCGCTTGCCTGCTGCTGATGACCACTGAAAACTGCAGCAGCAGCGAGATGAACAAGGCCTGGAGAAAGGAAAACAAGGGGGGGGTCGGAAGGCGCCTCAACAAGGGTGGAAACGTGCAGCAAAAAGCTGCCTCTGACACTGCTCCCCGCAACCCGCCTGCTGCTGATAGCTGCTGCCAAGTGCAGCAGCAGGGCAAGGCAAGGCAACGAGCATGCATTCTTCAGGCGCCTCAAAAGCCGCTGCGACGTGCAGCAGCAGCAGGGCAACGACTCAACGAGCATGCATGCACCTTTGACCAGCTGCTGCCTCTTCCATTCACATACATAAGGTGCATTCATGCTCGTGCTGCAGCAGTGGGCGTTTGTCAACGAGCAGGACAACATTATGCTCGAAACAAACGCTCACTCCTCCTCCAAATAAATCTCCCTCCTCCCTCATTACAACCCCCCTTCTGCAAACCGTAACCCGTTTTCCAGATCCAATAACACCCAGTTTCCATCTCACCTGCTCCTCCTCCCTCCTCATCCTCTCCTTGCCGTCCACTGCTGCTGCTCCTGTCTCCCATCCAACCCATCCCAACCAAACTCCATCTCCCTGCCCCCAACAATCCCCCCATCCCCTCTCGTCTCACCTGCTCCTCCTCCTCCGCCTCTCGCCTCATCCTCTCTTTGCCCTCCACTGCTGCTGCTGCCGCCACTGCCTCCTCCTGCGCCTTGCTGCTCCGTTGCTGGAAGCAGGAGCGGAAGTTGGGGGAGGGGGAGGCGGAGAGAAGGGGCGGGTTGGAGCAAAGCCAAAATAGGAAGAAGAGAAGGCGTGAATTGCGGGAAGGAAAGTGGGAGGGCGGGGCGGGCACACCTGAGCCCACAACAGAGCTGACAGGTGAGACGACACCTGAGCCCACACCAGAAACGACAGGTGAGCCAACAACCTCTAACTCAATCTCCCCGCCCTACGACCTTATCTCCTGGCTTACATTCCGTATGTGTGTGTGCCCTGTCCTGTTCTGCTTTAACTAAATCTCATCCCCCCCTTATCCCCATCCTACTCTATCCCCACCCCATACTAACCCTACCACACGAAAACCCCACCTTGGCCCATTCTGCTTTCGCCGCCGCTTGTGTCTTGGCCTCCTCTCCCTCCGCCTCCTCCTCTGCCAACGTGGCAGCCTCCCACTCGCCGTGCGCCTTGCTGGCAGCCGCTGCTGCCACAGCCGACGCCCTCTCGAGCGCCGCCACCTCAGCGCCGACGTGGCGGAGACGATTGGTAGCCTTTGACACAGCAGTACGGAGAATCTGATTTGAAAAGAGGGAGACGGGGGAGAGGGGGAGAGAGAAGGGGCAGGGGGAAAGGGGGAACGGGGAAGGGGGAAGGGGGGAGGGGGGAGGGGAAGGGGGAACGAGGATTGGGAACCACGCACCCCCAGACGCACTCAGAGGTGCAGCAGAGCTCACATAAAAACGGTAGGCAGCACCAAAACAGCAGAGCGACGGGGGAGAGGGGCGCAAAACACCACCCTGATTCACAATCCTCGCGCACAATCGTCTGCACACAAGTACCTCCCAGATGCGCTCAGAAGCACGCACCCTCATAGCGCTTGTATTGCAACGGCAGGAAGAGCCAGTCGAGGAGAGCGAGGGGCGAGACGAGGCGGAAGCCGCGGCAGCACCTGACTTGTTGTACCTCTGAGGCGCTGCCTCCCAAATCAGGTGCTCTCAGAGGTGTGGGCACCTCCCAAATGCGTTCAGAGGTGTGGAGAGAGGTGTGGTGGGGACAAGGCAAAAGCCAAGGCAGCATCTGTATGAACCTCCCACTCCTGTTCCAAACAACACATACCTCCCACACCTGTTTCAATACACCTCCCAGCACGTACCTCCCAAATGCGCTCGGACGTATGATAGAGCTCGTATTGCGAAGGAAGGAAGCACCAGTCGAGGAGGGCGAGCGGCGAGACGAGGCGGAAGCCGAGGCAGCGATCGATGACCACCGCTGCCATCTGAGGCGCGTTGGCCCACACTGACCAGATGCTGTGGAGCAGATGCACCTGAGAGAGCTGTAAGGGGGAGGGTGTTGACAGGAGGAGAGGGAGAGATATGTGACTTTGAAGTGGAGGCAGCGATCAATGATAACCGTTGCCATCTGAGAGGGGCGTTGGCCCACACGGTCCAGACGCTGGGGAGGAGATGCTCCGGGGGGGACTGTGAGTGTGGTGTGTGTGTGTGGGGGGGGGGGGGGGGGGATGAAAGAGAAAGAGTGTGTCTTAAGCGTTGACTAAGTCGTTGCTGCTGCCGTCTGAGAGGCGTTGATCCAC
Organism: Closterium sp. NIES-67; assembly: GCA_027943415.1. NCBI lineage: Eukaryota > Viridiplantae > Streptophyta > Zygnematophyceae > Desmidiales > Closteriaceae > Closterium > Closterium sp. NIES-67. The sequence goes on from BQMB01002078.1 coordinate 286,110, forward strand.
ACCGACCAGATGCTGAGGAGGAGATGCCCACCTGATCAGGAGCGTGCAACAGAACCCTGACCTTGCCCACCGGATCAGATCAGGTGATTTCAACACCCAACACCCACCTGGTCAGGTGCTAGCAGCTGCAGCGCGAGGCCGTATCGCTCGAGCATGGTGACTGAGTGCGTGATGCTCTTCAACCCCAGCACTAGTAGAGTCTGCACCACCACATCCAACGCACGAGCCCTAACCTCTTCTCCTCTGTCCCCCCCATACCTGCCCACCTCTCCCCGCCCACCTTCTCCCCGTGCCCACCTTGTGGTGTGTTCTTACGAGGAAGAGAGCCTAACCCTGAATTAGGCATGAGCAAAACCAGGTATTTACCCGACCCAACCCGGTTTTGCTATACCCGACTTCGGGTCGGGTATTTTCGGGTTGGGTACAGGTTGGGTATGCCCAGGACCAATACCCGGACCCAGGATTTGGGGGCGGGTAAATTAATACCCGCCTGGCGGGTCCGGGTATACCCGACCCAGTTTCCTTGAAAACCGGGTAGTATTACCTGCGTTTTCCTACCCTGTTGGGCTACTAAATCTACGACCTAGATAGTGCTTAAAAACGTGAGTTGCGGGAGGGAGTATGAGGAGCGCCAAATCTTTAACAGTTCTGGTGTGGTGAGTGGGGCCTGAGTGGGGGGGTGGTTGGGCTTTCTAGTTGGGATGGGGTTGTGTGCGGTTTTAGGGGGTTTGATATTTTGACCCACAGAGTCAATTGGTTGGAACTTCAACCAACGTGGTGCTGTGTGGTCGGTTGGATTCAGGTTGGGTTGCAAATTCGATTGGTTTGAATTCCAACCAATTTCCCCCAATTCAACCACTCTAAATGCATCTGGATCTACCAAATCCAACCCCTGCCACTCTACAATGCTCTACGTGACCTAGCAGCTCACGTGCCCTAAAAGACTTGCTGAAATTTCTCTACCAGCGCGACCAACATCGCGCTGGTTCCGTCGAGTAGACTCGCTACCCGATTTCGGGTCGGGTACCCGCTACCCGACGTGTCAGGTAACGTTTCGGGTAACGGGTATCAAATACCCGCCCGGGTTACCCGGACCCGACCCGCCGGGTAATATTCAGGAATCATGATACCCGGCCCGCCCTAAAAGCGGATCCGGGTCCGGTTACCCGACCCGCGCCCTACCCTGAATGCACCTGGTGAGGATCCACAAACAGAAACACCACCTGGGCAGGTGCTGGCAACAGAACCCAGACTCACCTGGTCGGGCGCCAGCAGCTGCAGCGCGAGGCCGTATCTCTCAAGCACGGTGACCGAGTGCGTGATGCTCTTAGACCCCAGCACTAGCAGCGTCTGCGCCACCACGTCCAGCGCGCGTCCTCTCTCCCCTCCCACTTTCTCAACCGCATTCTCCTCCACCCACGCCGCCACCTCCTTACCGGCCCGCTTCGTGCGCACCATCACTATCAGCTCCTCCGCTACCTCCACTGCTGCTGCATCCACCCCTTCCTCGTACTGTTGCACACTCTTTCCCCCATCCTTGCCCTCGCCAGTCTTCCCTTCCTTGCCCCCCAGCTCCGCCTTGCTCCCCCCCTCGCCCCCCTCCTTCATGCCCTCGTCCCCATCTCCAGCCTTCTCCCCTCCTTCCTTCTCCTTCTCTCCTCCTCCCTTACCTTCACCTTCACCCCCTCTCTCCTCCCCCTCCCCCTCTGCAGGCGCCAGCAGCCTCCCCGGCCCTGCGGCTCGGTTGCGCTTGAACTTGAAGATGGGCTCCGGCTTGGGGGGCAGAAGCTGCTCCATTTCTGCACTGCCTAGAGACTGTGGGGTGGTGAGGCGGGTGGCAGAAGAGCGGCCAGAGAGCGAAGACCAAAGAGAGGAAAGAGTGAGGGGAAAGAGGCCTCAAGTTGGTCTCAGGCTTAAGGGGGGGAGTTGATCCATCTCCGCACTTCCTAGGGACTGTTAGGGGAACAGAAGGGGGAAGAGGGGGAAGAGAGATGCTCGGTTGCGCTTGAACTTGAAGATGGGCTCCGGCTTGGGGGGCAGCAGCTGCTCCATCTCAGTGCTGCCGAGGGACTGTGCGGGGGGGAGAAGAGGGCAGGGAAGAATGAAGAAATGGCAGAGGGAAGAGAAGGGACAGACTGAAGGTGCTCGGTTGCGCTTGAACTTGAAAATGAGCTCGGGCTTGGGGGGCAGAAGCTGCTCCATCTCAGTGCTGCCGAGGGACAGCAGAGAAAGGGAAGGGGGGAGAAGAGAGAAGGGAGGAGAGGGACCGTGCGGAGAAAGGGTCCCTTTTATCGTCCCTTTCTCCCTCCAGCAGAGAAAGGGAAGGAGGAAGCGTGCTGGGCTGCGCTTGAACTTGGCGATCGGCTCGGGCTTTGAGGGGAGAACCTGCTCCATCTCTGCACTGCCTAGAGACTGCAGAGACAGCGTGCTGGGGTGGGGTGCGCTTGAACTTGGCGATCGGTTCGGGCTTGAGGAGGAGGATCTGCTCTCGGTGCTGCCTAAAGACTGCAGAGAAGGAAGGGGGAGAGAGAGCCTTTGAGAAGAGAGAAGAGACGAGGTTAGGGGCTGAAACACTTGCACGGTCGCACTTGATCTTGCAGTGGGTCTCGGGCTGGAAAAGGGAGAAGCTGCTTCATCTCTGCACTGCCTAGAGACTGCAGAGAAGCCCCTTTTTTACAACAACAATAAGGGGCTTCCTTCTCTGCAGTCTCTTGGCAGTACAGAGAAGGAAGGGGGAACGAGGGCTCTTGAGACGAGAGACAAGAAGAGGTAAGCTGCAGAAGCACTTTCTTGGTTGCACTTGAACTTTAAGTTGAGCTCGGACTGAAAGGGGGAGAAGCTGCTCCACCTCTGTGGTCCCTTTCAAGCACCTCCGATACAAGCACTAGCGAGAGAGAAAGAGAGGGCGGATGACAGACAATCACATACCTCTCTGATCTTGTCGTAGTAGGAGAGGCGTATCTCCCTTTCAAGCACCTCCGATACAAACACCAGAAAGAATGAGTTTATAGAGCGCGCGCGCGCACACACACACACGCACACACACACACACCTCTCTGATCTTGTCGTAGTAGGAGAGGCGTATCTCCCTCTCAAGCACCTCCGACACAAACACTCTCTGCGGCGCCCACTCCGGCTGCCGTGCAACCGCCGCCCACGCCGCCCACGGCCACACAAACGCGAAGTTGGAACTGCAAGGAGAGGGGGGCAGAGGGCGGGTGAGCGCAGAAAGCGAGACGGGGGAATAGAAGAAGGCAGTAGTTTGGGCCGCACACTCAGGCTGCCGGTCAGCTGTGCCACCACCCACGCCGCCCAGGGCCCACACTGGCAAAGTCGGAACTGGGTGGCAAACAGAAGATGAAAAGAGAGTGTAGAAGAGGGTAGAGAGGATATATTTCACGTTGACTCAACAGCTTCTCGAGGTGACAGCATGACAGGCAGGCACGCACTCAAGGTTGGATTAGGACGCCAGCAAAGCAACAGACAGCTGAAGAAAGATGACTCACAGGTGGTGGGCCAACCACTGGATGACACGTGTCCTGCACTCCACGTCCATAATTGCCGCCCGGGAGAACAGCGCCCTCACCGCCCCGGCTAGCACTGCTGGGAAGGCGCCAGGCAGGGCCTGCGGGTTAAGGATAGGCAGAGAAGGGGGGTGGGGGGAGGCAGGTGGGGAAGACGGGGAGGTGAGGTAAGGGGAATTGAGTCCTCACCGCCCCTGCTAGCACCGCTGGGAAAGTGGGGAGATCCTGGGGAGAAGGAGGCAGGGTGGTTTTGAGAATTCTTGAAAACACCCTGCAAAATCAAGGTGCTGGGGAGATCGAGGGGAGACGGAGGAGAGGAGGGAGGTGAGGCGGTTGAGGAAGGAGGATATCAAGTAGAGAGAGGGGGGTGAGGTGAGGAAGGTGAAGGAGAGTGGCTTGCCCTCTGTGGTGGTTGCCAGAGAGCATACAGAGCACTATCAAGGAGCTTCATATTCCCCCTTGCAGGGGTCAACAGAGGTCAACGCACCTTGCAGAGGTCAACAGAGGTCAACGCACCTTGCAGAGGTCAACAGAACAGAGGTCAACGCACCTTGCAGAGGTCAACAGAGGTCAACGCATCTTGCAGAGGTCAACAGAGTCAACGCACCTTGCAGGGATCAACAGAGTCAACGCACCTTGCAAAGGTCAACAGAGTCAACGCACCTTGCAGGGGTCAATAGAGTCAACACACCTTGCAGAGGTCAATGGGGACAATTGTGTAGTAGATGAGGCGGAACGACACACAGCTTGCACCAGTCAACATAGTCAACGGGGTCAACAGGGTCAACAGGCTCAACAACAGAGCGAGTTCACCTTACCTTGCAGAGGTCAACGAGGACGATTGTGTAGTAGATGGGGCGGAAGGGCGGCCGGGGAAGCAGCAGCAACTAGACAGGGGGCCGGGGGAAGAGGAGTGGAGGGGGGAGCAGGGGCAGATGGAGAGAGGTGGGAGGAAAAAGGAGGAGTGAGGTAGAGGGTTAAAGTGGGGAATGGGAAGAGGGGAGGTGATGGGCATGGGGGATGATGCAGGAGCAAATGGCAAAGGAAGCAGGAGAGGACAAACGGGTGTCTGTGCGGCAGTAAATTCGTCTTGAGTCGACTCAAAACGAAATCACTATCACAGAGGTGGAGACTGGGAGTGGGGAATGGGAAGGGGGGAGGCGATGGAGGAATGGCAAAGGTAGCAGGAGAGGACGGAGGGGCATCTTTTCTTCTCACTAGAAAGAAGAAAAAAATTGTGCTTTCTTTTTTTTAGGCGCTTCAAAAATCATTTGTGCCTTCACCTTGGAAAAGTTGGTCCGTGCGTTTTTATCTGGATGATGATACTGTACATGCCTCTGTGATATTCACCTGGGAGGAAACACCTGTCTCTGTGGTTTTCACCTGGGAGAAGACAGTTTCCGCCATGACGTATTCGTAGCGGAAGGGTACCGGCAGACCCACGAGGTAGCTGGCGCACTCCTTGCGACTGGTGGGCAGGTAGGGGTGTGAGGGAGGGAGGAAGGAGGTAAGGAGGTATGTTCCGTGGCAGGCTCACCAGGTAGCTGGCGCACTCCTTGCGAACGGTGGGGGGAACGGCCCGGACGGGGTTGGGAAGGAGGAAATGGTGAGTTTTCAGTAGACTCAAAACACACCGGTGGGGGGGACGGCCCGGACAGGATTGGGAAGGAGGAAATGCACACATGGTATGCGCACTGGCAAGCCCACCAGACGAAGGGAGCAACACACACACACACACACACACAACCAACTCCTGCTACATATGAGAACACACCCACCCACCAGTCGACCAAAAGACACATGCACCTGCCATTCATCATAAGCACACCTCCGAAGGCCAGCCGGCCAGTCATGCTAAAGAGCGAGCACGTGGAGGAGATACCCTAACACGTGTATGTTGTAGGCACACAACGTGGCTTTCACTATAGGAACGCTTTGCAGCGCACCCACCTGCCGTTCATGTAGAAGAGCACGTCGAGGAGATACTCCTGCACCACAAAGCGGTCGATGGGCGCCATGGCCTGATGCGGAAGGGAGAGAGAGGGGCGACATGAGAGGGGAGGGAGAGAGAGGGGCGACATGAGAGGGGAGGGAGAGAGAGGGGCGACATGAGAGGGGAGGGAGAGAGAGGGGCGACATGAGAGGGGAGGGAGAGAGAGGGGCGACATGAGAGGGGAGGGAGAGAGAGGGGCGACATGAGAGGGGAGGGAGAGAGAGGGGCGACATGAGAGGGGAGGGAGAGAGGGAAGATAACACCAAGACAAAGAGGTCGATGGGCGCCATGGCCGAACGGGGAAAGGCGGGGAGGGAGCAGAGGAAGGAAGACGAAATAAGGGGAAAATCGGAACAGAGGAATTGGCGGGAGGAGAAAGGCAGAGAAGAACTCACAGCATCTGTCTTGGCAGGTGGAAACAGCTTCAGCCGTCCAATCCGGGGCGGGAACTCTTGCAGCGCCTCGAACCGCTGCCGGGCGGCAGCTCTTGTCTGCTTTTGCTCATCGCCGCCCTCGTCCATGTCAGCATCGACGTCAGGTTGGGTGGCAGCAGGGGGTGGCGGAGGCGGAGTGAAGAGACCAAGGGGATGGCGCATGGACGACGAAAGTCGGTCCTTGACTGCCACGTGGGGGCGAGGCACTGTAGGTGGGGAAGGGAGGGGAAGGGGGGGAAGGGAGGGGAGGGGAGGGGAAGGGAGAGAATGGAAAAGGGATGGTGGCAGCAGGGGGTAGCAGAGCAGAGACCGAGTGGGTAAAGCATGGAAGAGGATAGCGGGTCCTTGACTGCCACGTGTGGGCGAGGCACTGAGCGAAGGCGGGGAAGGGGGAGGGGCGGTAGGGGAGTAGGGCGGCAGCAAGGGGGGGAGGAGGGCAGAGAGACCAAGGGGGTGGCGCATGGAAGAGGATAGCCTGTCCTTGACTGCCACGTGGGGGCGAGGCACTGAGAGTTAGAGGGACGGCGAAGGGAAGGGAGAGAGAGCGAGAGGAGAGACGGAGGAGGGGTGAAGAGGCCAAGGGGGTGGCGCATGATTGATGAGAGGACTGCCACGACTGCCACCCGCTCTCGTGCCAAGAGGCCAAGAGCCGGATAAGCTTATCCGTGACTGCCACGAGGGGGCGAGGCACTCTGCAGGCTTAAAGAGGGGAAGCATGCAGAGCGGACCAGTTGGGAGAGATGGGGAGGGGGAGGGAGAAGGGTGCAGCGTGCCAGGCAATGAGAAGGGTGCAGCGTGCCGGGCAATGAGAAGGGGAAAGAAAGGTGACGAATTGGAGCAAGGAAGAGAGGGTGTGAAGGCTGAGAGGCAAAAAGTTATTTGCACAAAAGTTTGTTGGCACAGACGACAGCAGCTGGGTGTGTGTGTGGGTGTGTGTGTGTGTGTGTGTGGGTGGGTGTGTGTGTGCGAGCTTTTATAATACAGGAATAAGAAAGGGTCCACCACCGTACCACTTTCTGCCTTCCAGGAATCTTCCTTGCATGCCTTGATGCGATCCCATAGGTCCTCCAAGTAGTCCTGTGGCAGACAGAGAGGGAAGCAGAGAGAGAGAGATATGTCGCACAGGTGAACACAGAGAGCACAGAGGCGTGCAATAGAGGCAGGCATGCACAGAGGAACACACACACTCCAGCTGCCATATGTGTCACGCAGCTGGGCACATGGAGGGAGAGACGCAGCTGGGCACATGGAGGGAGAGACGCAGCTGGGCACATGGAGGGAGAGACGCAGCTGGGCACATGGAGGGAGAGACGCAGCTGGGCACATGGAGGGAGAGACGCAGCTGGGCACATGGAGGGAGAGACGCAGCTGGGCACATGGAGGGAGAGACGCAGCTGGGCACATGGAGGGAGAGACGCAGCTGGGCACATGGAGGGAGAGACGCGCGCAGGAAGCCGGGAGGGGGAAAGGTTGTGGGGGGGTTGGTTTCATCAAAAGAAGGAACAGACTTGTGGCGGCATGGTGTCGGTTGGCTGGGGCTCAAAGGCGGTCAATGCAGGGAAGATGAGGGACAACGAGCGTGCAGCCATGTAGCTCTGCACCCCTACAAACCAACCCCCCCCACTACACACACACACACACATGCACACCCCCCCTCCCACACACGTACATACACCCACCCCCTCAACCTCCCCCCCCCCACACCCACGCACACCGAGCCTGAACAGCAGCACAGACCTGTGGCGGCGTGGTGTCGGTTGGCTGGGGCTCAAAGACGGTCAAAGCAGGGAAGACGAGGGATGAGCGTGCAGCCATGTAGCTTTCCACCGCGGCCAGCAGGGTGGAGAGGTCGTCCGGGTTCGACTGGGGAGGGGAGGGCGCGGGGAGAGGTAGCGTGCCGGGGTGAGGGTGAGGTCAGAAGAGGAAGACTAGGTAGGAGGGGCGAGGGACGAGCGCGCACCCATGCAGCCTCGCAGCCTGGTGAGGAGGGTGGAGAGTTCGCCCAGGTGCGACTGGGGAAGCCGGGGCAGGGGGGAGGAAGAGGGGAGGAAAGACTCAACGCCTCGTGAGTGAGGTTAGACGTATAGATAGATAGACGTGTGGAGCCCATTCAAAAAAGCACACAGAGGTGCGGGGAAATGAAGTGATGTGTGTGGTGAGGTGCACGCAGTGAGGCATGGTCATACTTGGTGGTAACGACCCTGGTGGTAACGACCCTGGTGGTAACGACCCTGGTGGTAGTAACGACCCTGGTGGAAACCAAAACGCCAGTTAAGCAGATGAACAAACAACAGAGATGCACGCGCGCGCGCGCACACACACACACTCATACATACCTGCTGCCAGTCCTGGGCAGCAAACGGTAGGCACGCAAGCACGCAAAAGACAAAGAAGTCCGCCCGCGGCTGCCAGCTGGAATTCCCGCCAGCTGTCGGATCGAGGTGGGTAGTGGCCGTGTCGACCAGAAGAGACAAAACTTGCAACACCTCGGACTCTGGCACCACTGCTGCCACGGACTGTGGGGAAAGGGAGGGAGAGAGGGAAAACGGAGAAGATGAGCTGACAGAGGGAAGGCAGAGAGGGGAGATAGGGAGAGGAAAGACTTGCAACACGGTTGACTCCTGTGCCAATGCTGCCACGGACTGCAAGAGAAGAGAGGGAAGAGAGGGAAGAGAGGGAAGAAACGAATGAGGGTAGCGACATTGAAGGCGCGAAAAACGAGCTGGAAGTAAGAAGAACCGCGGGGAGTGTGGGGAAGGGGAGGGGGGAGGGACGGGAGATGGAAAAAGCATCACGGGGAAGCGAGATAAGGCAAAGAGAAAGGAAGGAACCAGACCACTTCATATGGATTTTTGAGTAAATTCAAAAGGAGTCGACTCAAAAGGAGTTGGTTCAAAAGGAGTCGGTTAAAAAATCACCTAAGGAAAAGAGAAAGGAAGGAACCAGACTGCTCAGCTCATGCGGGCATGCGACACAGAAGGGGCAGGTCTTACCAACAGGGCCAGCAGGCGCAGCAGAATGCGCATCTTGTTGCACTCGCCCGTCTCAAAGGCGGCCTGTGGGCAGGGGAGGAGGGAGAGGGGGAGGGGGAGATAAGGGAAGGGGGGAAGATGATTGCACGAATGGGACGTTTACCCACCACCAATCGAGCAGCCGCAGCAGAATGTGTACGAAGGGGGGAAAGGGACACGAGAGGGGAATGAATGGCGGCTGGGAGAAACCCCTGCAGTGAAGAAGGAAGGTGCGCGAACGTAAGAACGAGAGAGAATGGAATGAATATTGCGGTGTACAATGCGGTGCGGGTGTACAATGCGGGTGTACAATGCGGGTGTACAATGCGGGTGTACATTGTGGGCGTACATTGCGGGTGTATATACTACCATGCTCCTAGAATATAGCATGCTCATCCGGCATGACATACAAGACACACAGCATGTTGCTTTTGAGGCGCCTCAAAAATAGACTCATCCGGCATGACATACGAGACACACACATTGCTCAGCTGCTGTCGTGTGCGATTCACACTCAGGCATCGACCAGAGAGCAGAGAGCACATGCACCGCAAAGCACCGCACACAACCCACCTGCAGCCCTGCCATGACGTGTTCCACCACTGACGCCCCAAACTCCTCGTAGTCCACGTTCAGGAGCGATACCTTAAGTGCGGGGGGGAGAGGGGGAAACGAGAGCGGGGAAAGAACAAATTGGGGAGGGCAGGTCGGGAATGGGCAGGGAGGAGGGAGGGGGAGTGGGGCGGGAGAGGTGCGGAGAGGGGGACTCTGGAAAGATAGCAAACGGTCGTGTGTGCGTGCGGCACAAAGCACAAAGGAGGCGAGAGGAGAGGAGAGGAGAGGAGAGGAGGGAAGAGGAGAGAAGAGGAGAAGAGAAGAGATTAGAAAGGAAGGGGAGGAGGTACCAGCGTGGTGTAGAAGGGCGCTTTTTGGGGAAGGTCCTCTGCACACTGCATTAGGAGCTGCAGGGGGGAGGGGCACATGGTAGGGGCACGGGGCAGGGGCACGGGGTAGGGGCACGGGGTAGGGGCGTGGGGTAGGGGGACAGGGTAAGGGCACGGGGCAGGGGCGCGGGGCAGGGGGACGGGGTAGGGGCACGGGGTAGGGGGGCATAGGAGATGGCGCATGGGGCAAGTTGGCATGGGGCATGATGAGTGGGTGCTTGGGGGTAGGGGCACGGGGCAGGGTGTGAGTGGGCAGCAGAGCAAAGTAGGGGGCGGCAGAGCAAAGGGAAGCACAAGGCAATGGCGTGGGGTTGATGAATGAGGCATGTGGACGACACATGGATGCGTGATGTTTGCATGAAATCACACGCATGCGACCCCTGGCAGGCAGCAGCTCGCCCTTGAGGGCATTGAAGTTGTGACTGACGAATGTGAGAATGCATGTATGAGTTATGGCATGGCATGGCATGGCGTGGCATGGCATGGCATGGCACGGCACGGCACGGCATGGCATGGCACGGCACGGCATGGCATGGCATGGCACGGCAGGGCATGGCATGGCATGGCATGGCATGGCATGGCATGGCACGGCACGGCACGGCATGGCATGGCACGGCACGGCATGGCATGGCATGGCATGGCACGGCAGGGCATGGCATGGCATGGCATGGCATGGCACGGCACGGCACAGCATGGCATGGCACGGCACGGCACGGCATGGCATGGCATGGCATGGCATGGCATGGCATGGCATGAACGTCAGGGGCTCATTCATGCGTCTCTCACCGGCAGCAGCTCTCCCTTGAGCGCATCAAAGTTGCGGCTGACAACCGTCAAGCACAGGTCCTGGTGGTGGGGCCAGGGGGAGAGAGGGCACGGGGAAGGCAAGGATTGGTGCCAACCGGGACCTGTGCTTGACAAATCTGATGAAAATGGCCGCCGGAGATGCAGCTGACAACCGTCAAGCACAGGTCCCTGGTGGTGAGGCGACGCGGTGGGGTGAGGAATAGGGGGGAGAGAAGGGAGGGACGTGAAAATGTGGCCACCGTCACAGCTGTGGCCGATGACAGTCAAACATAGGTCCTGGTGGCTAGGCAAGGGGGGGGAGTGAAGGCGGGTCAGAGGAGAGGGGAGAGGAGGGAGGGAAGTGAGAATGTGGTTACCCTCAACGAGGAAACTAGGCTTGAGCAACGGGTCGGGTCAGGTCAGGTAACCCGACCCGAACCCAACTTTTTGACAGGTCGGGTCGACATTTGCAGCAATCCAGCACCCAACGGCCCACTAGGGCAAGGTCTGGCGCAATCCAACACCCAACACCTAGCAGCCCTTCTCTTGAACGCACTCCTGACGCCCTTCCCAACACTCCCCTGACTCTCACCATCTGGTCGATGGGGTCCATGCGGCCGTCGAACTCCATGCACCGCTCCCCCAGCCGCAGCACCAGCACGCGCCAGCTGCCATGTGTCGGAACAAAGGAGCCGGAGTTAAGGGAAACGGGGACACGCAACCACAGCAGCGCAGAGGAAGAGCGGGGCGGACGGGGGGCGGGGGGAGGGGGGGGGGGGAGAGGAAAGGGAGGGGGAAGAGAAAGAAAGGCAAAGAGGAGGGGTGAGGGGTGAGGGGTGAGGTAGAGGAGGAACCAGAAAGGACGAGCAGCCAGAAACAGGAACCAGGCAAGGCAGTGCATTGATTGCGGCACAGAGCTCAACCCCAAGACTCGAGAGAGAAACCATACGAGCCCCAGCCCCACAGAAAGCTTGAGCAGCAGGCGTAGCATGACGGCGGGCCCTAGCGTGGAGTGGAGTGACTGCTACTCACAAGACCTGATGGCGACCCACTGCCTCTCACCTGGCGACCCACTGCCTCTCACCTGGTGCCCACTTCGAAGTCCGCCTCATCCTTGCGAAAGGTGGCTCCTCGATTCTCTGGCACGGTGGATGAAGGAGGGGAGGGGATGGGAGGAGAAGAGAGGAGAGGGAAGGAGTGCGTAGGAACAGAGGGGAGGAGCGAAAATGAGGGACAGGAGGAAGGGGATGAGCCCACTTGGAAGTCCGCCTCATCCTTGCGAAAGGTGGCTCCTTGATTCTCTGGCATGGGGGATAGGGGAAGGAAGGAGAGGGGGAGGAGAGGAGAAGAGAGATAGGAGAGGAAGGAAGAGGAGAGGAGAGAAGAGAGGAGGAGAGGTGAGGAGAGAGTAGGGAAGGACGGGGGGGGGGAAGAGGAGAGGAGCGAGTAGGGAATAAAACGGAGGAGCGGGAATAAGGGACAGAGGAGACGGAGGATACACGAGGAGAGAACGCTACGGGAGCAGAGGAGGATCAGCGCAGGCGGGATGTTTGGTGGGAGCGAGGATTCACAGTAAGGCTCTTTGCGGCACATGTATTAAGTACCTACTACAGTTAGGCTCTTTGCCACAGACTCCTTGCGGCACATGTAGTAAGTAACCTACTACAGTAAGGCTCTTTGCCACAGGCTCTTTGGCACAGGCTCTTTGCCACAGGCTTTTTGCGGCACTTTCAATGAAGCTACGGGATCCTACTGACGGGCGAATCGGCAGGAAGCACATGTATGTCGCTCAAAGTGCACGCACGACAAGCCTGTCGCACAACAATGCTGTCGCATGGTTAACCTTCGCACGCTCACAGCAGGTCTGTCGCATGACCAACGTGCCTGAGGTAACTCGCTGCCGCTTGTTGCTTCGATCGCTCTCCAAAGCCATCTCTCCCCGCCGAATCAACTCCCAATCCCGTCAATTCAAATGCTGAATCGAACGCGCCTCAATCCCGTGCGCGTTACGAGCGACACTAGTGAGCGCCTGCCTGGCTACGCGATGCAAGCTGACGAGGAAGATCCAACCCTAATGACGAGCGGATCAGGGGTAAGTGAGGATCAGCAGCCGAGAATTCTCGAGGACACTAACAAATCACGAACCACGGTCCCAGCAGTATTTCTTTACCCTCTACCTCTCTCCCTCAGACGCGCTGCGGTTTTGATCGCTCGCTCGCTCTTAGACCACCGTCCGATGTGACCGTGCCCGATCAACCACGACGACCAGTTGCCTTGTGCCGTGACCACCTCGCCTCAGACTGCTGCAGTCTCAAGACCCACACTACGACTCGAGCTTACAGCTCACAAAAGGTGCATGGGGAAGATCCTGATTACGCTCCGTTATGGTACGAATCGCTTGGGTTATTAGCCCGGGAAGACAAAATACTTGTTCCGATACAATGCGCTTATGTGAAAACCACATCCGCTTGATGGCAAATCCTTCTTGTTGATCTGTTTAATCCATGAGATTTTAACCTCACTGATTTTCCTATAATAATACACTGAGTCTTTCATGCTTTAAAAATCTAATGCCATGATGCCAAGGACATTGAGGCGATGACTGGCCTCCCTCATTGAGGAGATTTCAGCAAGCGTAGATGCACAGTTGACAGCCAACTCCACGAAGCTGCACATAACGAGGACAAGGGAAAGGAACACAGAATAGTGAACTGAACACACGGGGTGAACAAAAGCATGGGATAAACGAACAGTGAAGGCGTGCGCAAAGGGACATATACATGAGGGAATTGATGCCCCCGCATGCTATATGTAACGAGGCATACCTCAACATGGTGGTGGGTAGGCGTTTGATGGCGAGGCAGGGATCAGCTAACGCCAGCAGCTGTGCATGGTCCATGCGCTCACATGCGGAACCAAGCTGCACACAAGAACCCATGCAAAACCGATGCACCGATGTGGAAACGAGCAGTCACAAGCAGCCGCGTGCACATGTCAGCACACACACACACTGAGGCACGCCAGGGATGCCCCAAGAGGCGTCAACACATGAAGCCATTGAACACAACATCAAGAGGCGTCAACACATGAAGCCATTGAACACAACATCAAGAGGCGTCAACACATGAAGCCATTGAACACAACATCAAGAGGCGTCGACACATGAAGCCATTGAGCACAACATCAACAGGTGTCAACACATGAAGCCATTGAACACAACATCAAGAGGCGTCAACACATGAAGCCATTGAACACAACATCAAGAGGCGCCTTGAACCAAGGGAGGCACAGCAAGAGGCACAGAGGCGCATGGCAGGGAGCAGGCCTCGTGCTGAGAGGGGCAAGGCAGGGTGCTGCTCTTTCGGCATCTAGGTTTGAGGCGCCTCAAAACTGTTCTTTAGGCACCTGGCAACAAGCTGCATTGAAATGGAGTGCGTACTCACCTGAAAGAGCAAATGCTGGACTTGCGGAGTGAGGGAGGAGGGGGGATGGGAGGAGGAAGAGGCGGCAGTGGGCGAAAGGAATGAGTCACGGCCGGTGAGGAGGTGCAGGAGAATGAGCCCGAAGCTGTGAATGTCCGCTGCTATGCACCCTGCCACATCAACTGCCACATCAGCTGCCACGTCATCTTGGGCAGCGCCAGAAGATGCTCTTTGTGGAGGACCCCCAGGCAGAACACAAGGGTTGAGCGATGAGATGATGCTGTGGAATGGAACATGGAATCGGGGATGGAATGTCAGTGGCATGGCGGATGCAATCACAAGAGCACAAAGGAGAGCAGGAGGGGCAGCTGATGGGAAGCACACCCCCGCCCTTCATCTACACCTTCTCTAAAGATCAGCATTGAATCTCCAAAAAAAAAAAAAAAAAAAAAAAAAACTTTCTTAAACCCACAGCAACTCTGTCCTATCTATCATCGCATCCTCACTTCCGCCCTCACCTTCCTCCCACCCCCCTGCTCCCTCACCTTCCTCCCACCCCCCTGCTCCCTCACCTTCCTCCCACCCTCCTGCTTCCTCTCTTTCCTCCCTCCCCATTAGCCTCCTCAGCCTGGCAGCAGCAAGGCCGTTGGCACCAAGAACCCACTGCCCCTTTCACCTCCTCTTACCGCCCGGCCTTTTTCACGTTCCGCCTAACCTCCACCAGACTCTCACCTCCTTCCTCCCAGCCTCCTCAGCCTTGCAGCAGCAAAGCCGCTGACACGCGGTTTGAGGTCACCCCCAAACGCCACATGGCGCGAGGAGAGCGCACCATGTGGCAGCGGGGGATCGCACGAGTGGGCGAATGCGAGAGCTCGGGCCACAGATCGAGCTACCTGCACCCTTGCAGGCCAGTCCAGGAGAGGGGGGGAGGATGCTGGGGGAGGAGGGGGATGAAGAGGGATGGGTAGGCAGGTGGAAAAAAGTTGGACGATTTGGTCACGAGTGGGCGAACGTGACTGACCGGGCCACAGAGCGAACTACCTGCACCCTTGCAGGCCAGTCCAGGAGAGGTGGGGAGGAGGCTGGAGGTAGGCGGGGGTGGGAAAGAAACAATTCGGGAAAGAGGGGGCGTGGAAGAGGAAACGAGTGGAACAGCCTAGAGCGACACCAGAGACACACCTGAAAATTCACCTGAAGCAACACCTGAAGGAACACCTGAGAGACGCACGTCTGAGCCACTGGAGCAGAGTCCCCTGCGACATGCGGGCTGTTGCTACCAGGCAAACGTTGCCGCCCAGCAGCTTGTAGCCAAGAGTGTCGACGATGTGAGGGTGGGAGAGGCGGGAGAGGAGACCCATGTGGTGGGAGAGAAGGGGAGGGGCGATCTGGATAAGGGGAAGGTGGGGGGAGGGAGGCGCGCAGGAGGGGTGATGGTGGTTTGCGGATAAACAGAAGGTGAAGAGGACGAAACGAAAAAGAGACACTCTGCCAGCCCGTACCCCCTTCCCCTCCCTCCCTTCACCACCCTGCCTGGTGAAATCCCCCTATCACTGCCATACCTGGTGAAATCCCCCTATCACCGCCATACCTGCTGAAATCCCCCTATCACCGCCATACCTGCTGAAATCCCCCTATCACCGCCATACCTGGTGAAATCCCCCTATCACCGCCATACCTGCTGAAATCCCCCTATCACCGCCATACCTGGTGAAATCCCCCTATCACCACCATACCTGCTGAAATCCCCCTATCACCCCCATACCTGCTGAAATCCCCCTATCACCGCCATACCTGGTGAAATCCCCCTATCACCACCATACCTGCTGAAATCCCCCTATCACCGCCATACCTGGTGAAATCCCCCTATCCCCGCCATACCTGCTGAAATCCCCCTATCACCGCCATACCTGGTGAAATCCCCCTATCACCACCATACCTGCTGAAATCCCCCTATCACCACCATACCTGCTGAAATCCCCCTATCACCGCCATACCTGCTGAAATCCCCCTATCACCGCCATACCTGGTGAAATCCCCCCTATCACCGCCATACCTGGTGAAATCCCCCTATCACCGCCATACCTGCTGAAATCCCCCTATCACCACCATACCTGCTGAAATCCCCCTATCACCGCCATACCTGCTGAAATCCCCCTATCACCGCCATACCTGCTGAAATCCCCCTATCACCACCATACCTGCTGAAATCCCCCTATCACCACCATACCTGCTGAAATCCCCCTATCACCGCCATACCTGGTGAAATCCCCCTATCACCGCCATACCTGGTGAAATCCCCCTATCACCACCATACCTGCTGAAATCCCCCTATCACCGCCATACCTGGTGAAATCCCCCTATCACCGCCATACCTGCTGAAATCCCCCTATCACCGCCATACCTGCTGAAATCCCCCTATCACCGCCATACCTGCTGAAATCCCCCTATCACCGCCATACCTGGTGAAATCCCCCTATCACCACCATACCTGCTGAAATCCCCCTATCACCACCATACCTGGTGAAATCCCCCTATCACCGCCATACCTGCTGAAATCCCCCTATCACCGCCATACCTGGTGAAATCCCCCTATCACCACCATACCTGCTGAAATCCCCCTATCACCACCATACCTGCTGAAATCCCCCTATCACCGCCATACCTGCTGAAATCCCCCTATCACCGCCATACCTGGTGAAATCCCCCTATCACCACCATACCTGCTGAAATCCCCCTATCACCGCCATACCTGCTGAAATCCCCCTATCACCGCCATACCTGCTGAAATCCCCCTATCACCGCCATACCTGGTGAAATCCCCCTATCACCGCCATACCTGGTGAAATCCCCCTATCACCGCCATACCTGCTGAAATCCCCCTATCACCGCCATACCTGGTGAAATCCCCTATCACCACCATACCTGCTGAAATCCCCCTATCACCGCCATACCTGCTGAAATCCCCCTATCACCGCCATACCTGCTGAAATCCCCCGAATCACCGCCATACCTGGTGAAATCCCCCTATCACCACCATACCTGCTGAAATCCCCCTATCACCACCATACCTGGTGAAATCCCCCTATCACCGCCATACCTGCTGAAATCCCCCTATCACCGCCATACCTGGTGAAATCCCCCTATCACCACCATACCTGCTGAAATCCCCCAATCACCACCATACCTGCTGAAATCCCCCTATCACCGCCATACCTGCTGAAATCCCCCTATCACCGCCATACCTGGTGAAATCCCCCTATCACCACCATACCTGCTGAAATCCCCCTATCACCGCCATACCTGCTGAAATCCCCCTATCACCGCCATACCTGCTGAAATCCCCCTATCACCGCCATACCTGGTGAAATCCCCCTATCACCGCCATACCTGGTGAAATCCCCCTATCACCCCATACCTGCTGAAATCCCCCTATCACCGCCATACCTGGTGAAATCCCCCTATCACCACCATACCTGGTGAAATCCCCCTATCACCGCCATACCTGGTGAAATCCCCCTATCACCGCCATACCTGGTGAAATCCCCCTATCACCGCCATACCTGCTGAAATCCCCCTATCACCACCATACCTGGTGAAATCCCCCTATCACCCCATACCTGGTGAAATCCCCCCTATCACCCCGGCCCATACATGGTGAAATCCCCCTATCACCGCCATACCTGCTGAAATCCCCCTATCACCGCCATACCTGCTGAAATCCCCCTATCACCGCCATACCTGCTGAAATCCCCCTATCACCACCATACCTGCTGAAATCCCCCTATCACCACCATACCTGCTGAAATCCCCCTATCACCGCCATACCTGGTGAAATCCCCCTATCACCGCCATACCTGGTGAAATCCCCCTATCACCACCATACCTGCTGAAATCCCCCTATCACCCCATACCTGCTGAAATCCCCCTATCACCGCCATACCTGCTGAAATCCCCCTATCACCGCCATACCTGCTGAAATCCCCCTATCACCGCCATACCTGCTGAAATCCCCCTATCACCGCCATACCTGCTGAAATCCCCCTATCACCACCATACCTGCTGAAATCCCCCTATCACCGCCATACCTGCTGAAATCCCCCTATCACCGCCATACCTGGTGAAATCCCCCTATCACACCATACCTGCTGAAATCCCCCTATCACCGCCATACCTGCTGAAATCCCCCTATCACCGCACCTAACCCCTCGCATCCTGGTGAAATCCCCCTATCACCACCATACCTGCTGAAATCCCCCTATCACCGCCATACCTGCTGAAATCCCCCTATCACCGCCATACCTGGTGAAATCCCCTATCACCACCATACCTGCTGAAATCCCCCTATCACCGCCATACCTGGTGAAATCCCCCTATCACCGCCATACCTGTGAATCCCCTATCACCCCACCTGCTGAAATCCCCCTATCACCGCCATACCTGCTGAAATCCCCCTATCACCGCCATACCTGGTGAAATCCCCCTATCACCACCATACCTGCTGAAATCCCCCTATCACCGCCATACCTGCTGAAATCCCCCTAATCACCACCATACCTGCTGAAATCCCCTATCACCGCCATACCTGCTGAAATCCCCCTATCACCGCCATACCTGGTGAAATCCCCCTATCACCACCATACCTGCTGAAATCCCCCTATCACCGCCATACCTGCTGAAATCCCCCTATCACCACCATACCTGCTGAAATCCCCCTATCACCGCCATACCTGCTGAAATCCCCCTATCACCGCCATACCTGGTGAAATCCCCCTATCACCACCATACCTGCTGAAATCCCCCTATCACCGCCATACCTGCTGAAATCCCCCTATCACGCCATACCTGGTGAAAATCCCCCTATCACCACCATACCTGCTGAAATCCCCCTATCACCGCCATACCTGCTGAAATCCCCCTATCACCGCCATACCTGGTGAAATCCCCCTATCACCCCATACCTGCTGAAATCCCCCTATCACCGCCATACCTGCTGAAATCCCCCTATCACCGCCATACCTGCTGAAATCCCCCTATCACCGCCACCACCATACCTGCTGAAATCCCCCTATCACCGCCATACCTGCTGAAATCCCCCTATCACCGCCATACCTGCTGAAATCCCCCTATCACCGCCATACCTGGTGAAAATCCCCCTATCACCGCCATACCTGCTGAAATCCCCCTATCACCGCCATACCTGGTGAAATCCCCCTATCACCACCATACCTGCTGAAATCCCCCTATCACCGCCATACCTGCTGAAATCCCCTATCACCGCCATACCTGCTGAAATCCCCCTATCACCGCCATACCTGCTGAAATCCCCCTATCACCCCATACCTGCTGAAATCCCCCTATCACCACCATACCTGCTGAAATCCCCCTATCACCGCCATACCTGCTGAAATCCCCCTATCACCGCATACCTGCTGAAATCCCCCTATCACCGCCATACCTGGTGAAATCCCCCTATCACCACCATACCTGCTGAAATCCCCCTATCACCGCCATACCTGCTGAAATCCCCCTATCACCGCCATACCTGCTGAAATCCCCCTTATCACCGCCATACCTGCTGAAATCCCCCTATCACCGCCATACCTGGTGAAATCCCCCTATCACCACGCCATACCTGCTGAAATCCCCCTATCACCGCCATACCTGCTGAAATCCCCCTATCACCACCATACCTGCTGAAATCCCCCTATCACCGCCATACCTGCTGAAATCCCCTATCACCGCCATACCTGCTGAAATCCCCCTATCACCGCCATACCTGCTGAAATCCCCCTATCACCACCATACCTGCTGAAATCCCCCTATCACCGCCATACCTGCTGAAATCCCCCTATCACCGCCATACCTGGTGAAATCCCCCTATCACCGCCATACCTGCTGAAATCCCCCTATCACCGCCATACCTGCTGAAATCCCCCTATCACCGCCATACCTGGTGAAATCCCCCTATCACCGCCATACCTGCTGAAATCCCCCTATCACCGCCATACCTGCTGAAATCCCCCTATCACCGCCATACCTGCTGAAATCCCCCTATCACCGCCATACCTGCTGAAATCCCCCTATCACCGCCATACCTGGTGAAATCCCCCTATCACCACCATACCTGCTGAAATCCCCCTATCACCCCATACCTCTGAACCCTATCACCGCCATACCTGGTGAAATCCCCCTATCACCGCCATACCTGCTGAAATCCCCCTATCACCACCATACCTGCTGAAATCCCCCTATCACCGCCATACCTGGTGAAATCCCCCTATCACCACCATACCTGCTGAAATCCCCCTATCACCGCCATACCTGCTGAAATCCCCTATCACCGCCATACCTGGTGAAATCCCCCTATCACCACCATACCTGCTGAAATCCCCCTATCACCGCCATACCTGCTGAAATCCCCCCTATCACGCCATACCTGCTGAAATCCCCCTATCACCGCCATACCTGGTGAAATCCCCCTATCACCCCATACCTGCTGAAATCCCCCTATCACCGCCATACCTGCTGAAATCCCCCTATCACCGCCATACCTGCTGAATCCCCTTCACCCCATACCTGCTGAAATCCCCCTATCACCGCCATACCTGCTGAAATCCCCCTATCACCACCATACCTGCTGAAATCCCCCTATCACCGCCATACCTGCTGAAATCCCCCTATCACCGCCATACCTGGTGAAATCCCCCTATCACCACCATACCTGCTGAAATCCCCCTATCACCGCCATACCTGCTGAAATCCCCCTATCACCGCCATACCTGCTGAAATCCCCCTATCACCGCCATACCTGCTGAAATCCCCCTATCACCGCCATACCTGCTGAAATCCCCCTATCACCCCATACCTGCTGAAATCCCCCTATCACCGCCATACCTGTGAAATCCCCTATCACCCCATACCTGCTGAAATCCCCCTATCACCGCCATACCTGCTGAAATCCCCCTATCACCGCCATACCTGCTGAAATCCCCCTATCACCGCCATACCTGCTGAAATCCCCTATCACCGCCATACCTGCTGAAATCCCCCTATCACCGCCATACCTGCTGAAATCCCCCTATCACCGCCATACCTGTGAAATCCCCCTATCACCCCCCCCCCTATCACCGCCATACCTGCTGAAATCCCCCTATCACCGCCATACCTGCTGAAATCCCCCTATCACCGCCATACCTGGTGAAATCCCCCTATCACCGCCATACCTGCTGAAATCCCCCTATCACCGCCATACCTGCTGAAATCCCCCTATCACCGCCATACCTGCTGAAATCCCCCTATCACCGCCATACCTGGTGAAATCCCCCTATCACCACCATACCTGCTGAAATCCCCCTATCACCGCCATACCTGCTGAAATCCCCCTATCACCCCATACCTGCTGAAATCCCCCTATCACCGCCATACCTGCTGAAATCCCCCTATCACCGCCATACCTGGTGAAATCCCCCTATCACCGCCATACCTGCTGAAATCCCCCTATCACCGCCATACCTGCTGAAATCCCCCTATCACCGCCATACCTGGTGAAATCCCCCTATCACCACCATACCTGCTGAAATCCCCCTATCACCGCCATACCTGCTGAAATCCCCCTATCACCGCCATACCTGCTGAAATCCCCCTATCACCGCCATACCTGCTGAAATCCCCCTATCACCGCCATACCTGCTGAAATCCCCCTATCACCGCCATACCTGGTGAAATCCCCCATACCTGCTGAAATCCCCCTATCACCGCCATACCTGCTGAAATCCCCCTATCACCGCCATACCTGTGAAATCCCCCTATCACCACCATACCTGCTGAAATCCCCCTATCACCGCCATACCTGCTGAAATCCCCCTATCACCGCCATACCTGCTGAAATCCCCCTATCACCGCCATACCTGGTGAAATCCCCCTATCACCGCCATACCTGCTGAAATCCCCCTATCACCGCCATACCTGGTGAAATCCCCCTATCACCGCCATACCTGCTGAAATCCCCCTATCACCGCCATACCTGCTGAAATCCCCCTATCACCGCCATACCTGCTGAAATCCCCCTATCACCGCCATACCTGGTGAAATCCCCCTATCACCGCCATACCTGCTGAAATCCCCCTATCACCGCCATACCTGCTGAAATCCCCCTATCACCGCACCTGAATCCCCACCGCCATACCTGCTGAAATCCCCCTATCACCGCCATACCTGCTGAAATCCCCCTATCACCCCATACCTGCTGAAATCCCCCTATCACCGCCATACCTGCTGAAATCCCCCTATCACCGCCATACCTGCTGAAAATCCCCCTATCACCGCCATACCTGGTGAAATCCCCCTATCACCCCATACCTGCTGAAATCCCCCTATCACCGCCATACCTGCTGAAATCCCCCTATCACCGCCATACCTGGTGAAATCCCCCTATCACCGCCATACCTGGTGAAATCCCCCTATCACCGCCATACCTGCTGAAATCCCCCTATCACCCCATACCTGCTGAAATCCCCCTATCACCGCCATACCTGGTGAAATCCCCCTATCACCGCCATACCTGGTGAAATCCCCCTATCACCACCATACCTGCTGAAATCCCCCTATCACCGCCATACCTGCTGAAATCCCCCTATCACCGCCATACCTGCTGAAATCCCCCTATCACCGCCATACCTGCTGAAATCCCCCTATCACCGCCATACCTGCTGAAATCCCCCTATCACCGCCATACCTGGTGAAATCCCCCTATCACCGCCATACCTGGTGAAATCCCCCTATCACCACCATACCTGCTGAAATCCCCCTATCACCACCATACCTGCTGAAATCCCCCTATCACCGCCATACCTGCTGAAATCCCCCTATCACCGCCATACCTGGTGAAATCCCCCTATCACCACCATACCTGCTGAAATCCCCCTATCACCACCATACCTGCTGAAATCCCCCTATCACCACCATACCTGCTGAAATCCCCCTATCACCGCCATACCTGCTGAAATCCCCCTATCACCGCCATACCTGGTGAAATCCCCCTATCACCGCCATACCTGCTGAAATCCCCCTATCACCGCCATACCTGGTGAAATCCCCCTATCACCGCCATACCTGCTGAAATCCCCCTATCACCGCCATACCTGGTGAAATCCCCCTATCACCGCCATACCTGGTGAAATCCCCCTATCACCGCCATACCTGCTGAAATCCCCCTATCACCACCATACCTGGTGAAATCCCCCTATCACCACCATACCTGGTGAAATCCCCCTATCACCGCCATACCTGGTGAAATCCCCCTATCACCGCCATACCTGCTGAAATCCCCCTATCACCGCCATACCTGCTGAAATCCCCCTATCACAACTCGCTCCACGTCCACGGTCTCCCCTGAGGGCAGCACAGCAACTGTAACAGCTGAATCCTCGCCTGGGTCAGTCTGCCCCATGCCTCGCTGCTTCTTCCTCATCTGCCCAGCGTCAGCATACGATGAGCCGCCCACATCCCTTGGCCCAGTTCCTCTCCTTGGGTCGGCCTCTCCCCCTGGCTTGGCCATGCCACGTGAAATAGCTGCCTGTTGTTCGGCAGCACGTGAGGACAGGGTAAACGATGGGCGTTGCTGCTGCTTGTGCTGATGCGCTTGCTGGACCCCTGCCTCCTGTGGCTCCTGGATGCCTGCCCGTTGCTGCTGCTGCTGCTGCTGCTGCTGCTGGTCGGCCCGTGCTTCCAGCCATCCCATGTGCTGCTCAACGGACGGCAGCACAACTGCTGCCGCACCTGTTGTGCCCACGCCAGTGCCCATGCCAGAAACTGCAGGCACACTTGAAACCACGGCTGAAGCCACGCCCGTGCGCTCAACCACCCCCATAGCTGGGCCCATGCCGCTACTCAGAAGCGCCTCATCTTGGTTCTCCAGAGGCTTCTGCTGCTCTCCTACCAGCGCATTCCGCCTCCTCTGCTCTTGCCTCTCCTCCTGCTGCGGCTGCTGCTGCTGCTTCTGTCCCACTGGCAGTGCGAGGCTATTTTGTGCCCTTGCTACCTGTGCATTCCCACTTGTCCCACTTGCTTCTCTCTCCACCTGCCACGCCTCCTGCTGCTGCCCCTGCTGAGGCTGCTGCCATTGCTGCTGCTGCTGCGGCTGCTGCTGCGGTTTCTGCACTCGCCCCTGCCGCGTCAGTTGCTGAGAGTGCAGGTGCTGCTGTCGTTGATGGGCCCTGTGTCCTGGTGCTGGCGCATGCAGCTGCTGCCCTTTCCTCTCCTCTGCCCTCCCCTCTGGCTGCCGTTGCTTCTCCTGCTCCACCCTCTTCTCATTCTTCTCCTGCTCCCCCTTCACGTGCCACGGCCTATCCCTGTGATGGTGCCTCTCCGTTTCCACTTCACCTCGCCGCTCTCTCCCACCTCTCCTCGTCTTCCTTCTTTCCTCCCTCACCTGCTGCCCCTTCCCACCCACGGTCAGTCGAGCAGCCTTGCCCCTCTCCACCTTCTCATACCCCCCTCGCTTTCCCCACTCACCCACCCACATGCTCTCCTCGTCACCTTTCTCCCTCGCCCCAGACAGCCCCCCACACATCCCAACACACAGCCCCCCACACACGTCTCCGCAGCACCCCACAGCAGCGAACAGCAGCAGCAGGATGAGCCCCAGAGCCAGTACGCCGCCCACTGCTGCCCCTGTGATGGCCAGCTGCTGCACGCTCATCGGTTGAGGAGGTGGAGCTGGAGAGAAGGGAGAAACATGGGGAGAAAGACAGGGAGAGATAGAGAATCAGCTGCAACTCTCGCAACACACAGCCCCCCACACACGTCTCCGCAGCACCCCACAGCAGCGAAGAGCAGCAGCAGGAAGGGCCCCAGAGCCAGTACGCCGCCCAATGCTGCCCCTGTGATGGCCAGCTGCTGCACGCTCATGGACTGAAGGGGTGGAGCTGGAGAGAGGAAGGGGGCGGGGAGGAGAATGAATGGAGATACGAGGGACGGAGGACATGGGTGGGAGAGCGAGAGAAAGGGACGGGAACAAGGAGGAAAACGAAATGCTTTCTGGTTACAAAGTTGGTAACAGTCGCATGGTCACTTGCCCTGTCAGACGCCTGCCTGCCATGCATGCAGCACTAGCTGCATGTCAACGCATATGGGTTGGCGTTAATCTCACACAGGACACATCACGTGAAACACACACGCACACACATGCTCAGCATGAGCGCCCGCATGCTCAGCATGAGTGCATACGTGTGGTGGAGGTAGTGTCACACAAGGCAGTGGAGCAGCGCTTTATACAAATCCCTCGTAAAATGGGCAAAAACATGCTGCCTGCCTGCCTGCCTGCCTTAACAAAGTGAGGCGAGGCGAGGGTAAGTCAAGCTAGGAAATTACAGGCAACAGCTGCTAGCCCAGGCAATGGCTTGCACCAGCAATGAGAGCAGGGGGGCTGTCCAACAGGGCACAAGAAGGAGCAGGTTGGGCTTGTTGAGGCGCCTCACAAAAAAAAAAAAAAAGGCTCGTACCGGCATCGAGAGCAGGGGAGTTGTCCAGCGGGGCAGGAGAAGGAGCAGGTGGGGCCGGCATAGGACGACCACGAGAGAAGGGTGAGGAGGATGGGGCGGAGGAGTTGGGAGACGAGGGGGCAGAGGGGGAGGTGGGGGTGATGCCTACTGGACCAGCCACGCCTGGGCCCGGTGGTGACATGGAGCCGTTGAGGTCTGGTGGCGCACCACCCGCTCCTGGTGATGGCGCACCACCAGGGCTTGGGTCTGGCTGCTTGCTCGGGTCATCTGCATGCGGCGAACAGGGGATGGGCGGGAGGAAGGAAGCACAGGCAAGAAGGGCAAAACGCGGAAGAGTTGGGAGAAGCCAGGGCAGAGGGGGAGGTGGAGCTGATGCCTGCTGCACCAGCCACGCCTGCGCCTGGTGGTGTCATGGAGCTGTTGACATCTGGCGGCGCACCACCCGCTCCGGCGCACCGCCAGGGCTTGGGTCTGGCTGCCTGCTCGGGTCATCTGCGTAGGGAGGACCGAGGATGGGCGGGAGCAAGGACACTCAGGCAGGAAGGCATGGGCAGGAAGACACAGGAAGGAAGGGCAAATGGTGGATCAGTGAGGTGGTTTATGAGGCAAATCACAGAGGATTGGTATGTGGTGCATGAGAGTCTGGGCATGTTGCACATCAGACAGAGAAGTCCTGGCTGGTTGGAGTGCACTTCTGTAGCCCCCCAAGGTCAGAGCCGGAATATCAGAGTCATATTCCTGTAGCGCAGTCCTGGTTGGTTGGAGTCAAGGGCCAACCTACCAGTCAAGGGCCAACCTACCAGTCAAGGGCCAACCTACCAGTCAAGGGCCAACCTACCAGTCAAGGGCCAACCTACCAGTCAAGGGCCAACCTACCAGTCAAGGGCCAACCTACCAGTCAAGGGCCAACCTACCAGTCAAGGGCCAACCTACCAGTCAAGGGCCAACCTACCAGTCAAGGGCCAACCGACCAGGAGTGTACGTTCACGGGCAGAAGTAGCCTATCAGGAGCCATACTTGAAGACCTTTAAAACACCAATGCCCAGGAGCATAAGCAGTGGGTGTAAGGGCACAATCACTCAAGGGCCAACCCACCAGGAGTGAACGTGCACAGGCAGAAGTAGCCTGTCACGAGGCACGCTTGAAGAGCTTTGATACACAAATGGCCAAGTAGATTGTGCACTGAATGTTAGGGGGACTCACAAAGAAGCCAACCTACCAGGAATGCACGTGCACGGGCCAAAGAAGCCTGTCACGAGGCACACTTGCAGCCCTGGGATGGCAACAGGGGCAGCGAGAGACAAGCGGACGACAGCAGCAACAGGAGCGCGACGAGGGACACTTGTGCTGGCAGCAGGAGCAGCAGCAGCAGCAGCAGCAGCAGGGGCAGCAGGAGCAGCAGCAGCAGAAGAGGTGTTGGACTGGTTCTGCTGTGGTGCTGGGTCGGACAAGCCTGGCTGTGTGAGGCACACACAGGGCTGCTGCTGGCCCGCGAACAGGCAGCGTTGGGAGAGAGGCGGGGGGGAGGAGGCGTTAGCGGAGGGGCGAGAGGAGGGCGAGGTGGGCCGTGCCCGGGGAGAGGAGGGGCGAGTGGAGGGTGAGGAGGGGCGGGGAGCAGGGATAGGAAGTGAGGGGGGAGGAGTGCGGAGAGAGGAGGGAGAGAGGGAGGGGAGGGGCTCTCTACTGCTTTGAGCAACCGCTGGAGGTGTGAAAGGGGATGAAGCAGTGGCAGGTGGTGAGGGTGCAGTTGAGAGGAATGGAGTGAGAGGGAGCGAGGGAGTGAGGGAGAGAGTGAGGGAGGGAGAGGAAGGTGAGGGAGGGGAGGGCGTGGAAGAGGGTGGGGAGTCACTGGAAGAAAACTGGAAGGGCAGGGAGAAGGTGAGGGGGAAAGGTGGGGGAGGCGGAGGGAAGAGGATGGGATCTGTACGGACAATAGCAGGCTGTAGTTGTAATGGCTGTGCTGCTGACGTGGCTGGATATGACTGGGGCAGTTGAGATGCTGCAGCTGCTGACGAGGCTGGAAGCGGTGATGATGGCGTGGAGGGAGCTAGAGGAGGGAGGATGGAGGGGGGTGTTGAAGCGAGATTGGGAGCAGCAGAGGAGGAAGTGGAGGAGGGGGACGAGGAGGAGGAAGGGGAGAAGAAGGGGAAAGGAGACGGCTGAGCTGCACAGCAAAAAAAACGGCCACAAGCGGGGAGGGTAAGAAATTTGGGTTGATGTGGATTTCGAAGCGCCAACAACTACTAAATTCCTATCAATCTAGATTAGAACACTCCATCATCCATACCTCGTGTAAGCGGGCACAGGGGGAGGAGGAGCAGCAGCAGATGCAGCAGCAGCATCGTCAGACAAGGGGGTCCACAAGCAGAAGCCAGGTTCGCCCCGACACACGTTGTAACATTCCCCATGGCGACCTTAAAGCGCTTTCTAAGGCTTCTCACGTCTTCCTTGATCATTTCCATCGAGGGGGAATTTCTGTGAACGCGATTGAAGGCCCTTGGCTGCTGCGTGCAGTACCCGCCTACTAGAGGCAGCTTATACTCAACCCGTTTAGGCCGAATAGGCCCATTGCCATGGCACGCAGAATACTCTTTCACCCTGCTTGGACTAGAAGAACGCGTTTCACTTTCACAGCAGGAACGGACTCACGCTTCAGCCAACGCCGCCCAGGCAGGGTGATCAGCAGATACAGGCGCACGTTAGCAGCAATGTCAGCAGATACAGGCGCACGTTAGCGCCAATATCAGCAGAGCCCTGCTTGGCGTTGTTAGCGGTGCCAGACAGTGCAAGCGACAGCGCAACTGACAGCACTAAGCTGACGTCCAGATGAGAGGACGTGAGTCAGTGCTGCTGGAACCATGTGCTGCAGCGCTAGGAGATGGAACACCGGAGGAAGCGGCTTCAATATCAGGGTTCAAGGTTTCAAATCACCACTGGTAGGCACACTGCCTGGTCCCGGCAGCGACACAGAAGCAACTACAGAGTGGGATAGCTCCAAGCGGCACCAGCTGCTTTCCTCTGAGGGGATATGACCCCGGGAGAGCAAGCCACGGAGCTTGAGCCAAGCGAACAATGCAGGCACACGGAAAGCGCGCCAGCCCCGCCTCCTGCTGACGACTGTGGCGCACGAACGCCTGGTGCCACGGCAGGAGGTCGCTCGGAGCGAGGTCGCAGGGAGGAGCGCATTCGCAGGGAGGTGCGAGATGGCAGGGAGCGAGGTGGCAGGGAGCGAGGTGGCAGGGAGGGAGGTGGCAGGGAGGGAGGTGGCAGGGAGGGAGGTGGCAGGGAGCGAGGTGGCAGGGAGGGAGGTGGCAGGGAGGAACCAGATTCCACGGAATGACATGGTGCTCGTGGTTCACTGAACGAATGGTCGCGTGGATCTTCGCACGCCGTTCGCGGATCCCCTGGTCCATGGAGCATCGCGCCGGCTGCACGTGCGTCGCCCAAGTCGAGTCGGCTTTAGCATGGTCCGAGGTGGCTTCGTCCGAGTCGGCTTCGTCCATGTCGGTTTTGAGCATCATTACGAAAGTGGTCCAACGAGTTGGTGGGCAGGGTGGCAGGCGGAATCACCGCGAGAGACATGATTGTTGGAGGTAACGAGATGGCAGGGGAGACAATGGCGGGGGAGAGACGTTTCCGGACTCCGGGTTTAGGGACTCCGAGTCTCGGGTTTCGGGACTCCGAGTCTCCGAGGAGGACGGCGATGTCGCTGGAAGGAGAGGGACTTTGCCCCGAGACGGACGGAGCGACACTGCTGGAGTGAGCGGCCTTGCGGAAGCAGCTGACGCGAGCGATTCGTCGCACACGCCGAGGGTGCTCGAGGCGAACGTTTTCCTTGAATTTGACGACGCGGACATGTGACACGTGGAGTTGTTTATGCGACAAGCGGCCGAAGATATGGATTTGATTTCACTACGCTAGCGCGCTGCACGCCGCTTGGAGGTTCCTTCGCGGTAATGGCAGCCATCCACCATGCTATTCGATCCTTGTCGACATTGAGATGTGTAGAGCACAACCCTGCTAATCAATGCTAGTCGATGCTGGTCCGCGTCGCGGTTCCGAGACAGTTGGAGTTGACGGAAGACGTGACTGCAGACTAGTGTCGCCATGGCAAACGAGTTCCTAGGAGTTGACGAAAGACTAGTGCGAGTTGGAGAAGACGGAAAACTAGTCTCCCTCGGAGTTGATGTCCGACCAGTGTGCACCATATGAGTTCCCAATCAGTGCGAGCTGTCAGCAATGATGAAGTTGACAGCCCAGCAATGACGTCCAGCGACGTCGCGGATCTCTCGGGGTAGAAGTCTGACACATCTGATCTGAACGGCTCAAATTCGCTTGCAGAAATGCAGAACCTGCTGCGACTTCGGGGTCTTCAGGCAATCCCTAGGCACGCTCCCGTACGCGTTGGTAAAAGCTTCGGATCAGATAAGACATTATGCTGTCACAATATCAACATTATATGTTCAACATTATGTTGTGCTTTAAATTACTTTGTCGGTCTACTATAGAATTCTCATGCAAAAAATGATGGTGATTTATGTTGAAATGAACCACTTGTTTAGCGTGGCCAGGATTTAGAGTTATTGGAACCACGAGTTGAAAGTCAGTGGAAGACTTAACAAGCCGAGCTTGTTTGCAATCTTGATTGCGCTCTGGTTGTCACAGAGTAACATGAAGTTACGAGTCGTTGCGATTTTCGCCTCTTGCAGTAACTCTTGAAGATAGTCCTTCGCGAACTGCAAAACCTGCTGCGACGAATTCTGCTTCGGCTGACGAAAGTGCGATGACCTCCTGTTTCGTTGAGTTCCAAGAAATGACACCAACCGGTTCAAGTTTGAAAATGAACTCTGTGCGTGAACGCCTGTTGTCGGGGTCAGCAGCATGATCTGCGTCAATGTATCAAGTCAAGAAAAAATTGCTGCAATATTTGTCGTGTAGCTGGGACCGATTGTAGAATTGAAATATTGCAGAGCTCGACGAAGATCGGCTATATTCTCTCCTTCAGGTCGGCGCAAGTACTGTGCGAGTTGACTCGTAATGTAGGCAAGATACTGGCAGCTTGTAATGGCTGCAAATAGAAGACACCCGAGCTGCTGCTGGTAAAGCTGATGCTCGGAGGCGGTAAGTGGGGTAGTATCAGGTGTATGGTTGGCCGGAATATGACGAAACGAAGTGGTTAGGCCAATGGGAGCGATGGCAAACTTTTTCGCAAGTGTTTCTGCGTACTTGTTTGCAGAAAGGTAGATGGCATCGGGGCCGCAGTCAACGTTTAACCCAAGGAACTGGGTGACGTTGGGGGAAATACTAACATCAAGAATCGTTTGGATTCTTTCCTCCATGTGCGCCAGAAGAGTGTTGCATGGGCCGGTGTACAGTAAGTCGTCCAAGTAGGCGACTAGAAGAATATAATATCCACGAAATTCGAGTCTGTACATTCTAGGATCGTGGGGCAGCTGCACGAAGTCGAGTGAAATAAGAACTTTGTGAAGATGCTGCGGCCACAGGCAAGGAGCACGTTTGATACCGTAGAGTGATTTAAGTAACTTGCAGATGTGGAGTCCATCGCCGTCTGCATCGACGTCTGCGTATAAAAACACATTTTTAATGCCCAGTTGGCGAAGTGGTTGATGACGGCTGGCAGTAATAGTGAGAAGAATTTGAACTGAGGCATGGCTGTTGACCGAAACAAAAGTCGAGTCGTAATCGAAGCCATGGGTTTGTTCGAAACCTCGAAGGACCGATCTCCCATTGAATCCGTATGGTTTGCCCGCTGCATTTGTCTTTATGCAAAAGACTCACTTGCCCGGAAGAATTTTCTTGCAGCGTGCTGCTTCGCATGGAACAAATTTCCACGTTTTCTACTTCTAAAGAGCTGCTACCTCTGCATCCATAGCTGCTCGCCATTTGTCAGCATTAGAGCTGGAGAGGGCCTGCTTGACTGTTTTCGGCTCGATCTCGACCGTTGGTTGATGAACTGCGACAGCAAGGCCAAGAATTTGAAGAGGATGAGGTTGGGAAACTTCGGCAACATCATCGTCATCAATTTCAGATGGCAGATGGCTGGCACCGTCATGTGATGCTGCGTCAGTTTTCTGTTGGCTCAGGTGCTCCTCATAATTATAGGCAGCCTGCGTTGTAGAAGGATGTAACGGATCCGAGAGGGGAACGAGTAGTGGAGTGACTGTATTGTTAGCATGTATCAAATGAATATATGAATCAAATAGTGGTTCATGTGGTGACATAGACGGTTGCGGAACTGTAGAAGGTCCTGCTGCTGCGCTGTCAGGCGGATAATATTCTTCAGCTGCATCTGCTTTGTCTTGAGGGGTGGCGGAACTCTGTTCGGTACTATAGCGACCAGGATCCCGCAGCTAGCGTTCCTTGTTGCGTTCGAAGTCATCGAGAAAGAGTTTCTCGTAGAAGATGCAGTCTCGGGCATACAAAACCTTTCGGGTTTCGTAATCCATAATTATCTAGGAATAGGAATCCTTGGGAACACCAAGGTGTATTCTCCATCAAGCCCGCTCAGTAAATTTGCCCACAGTTGCGTTAGGAGGTCTATATTGGACCATGCAGACCCAAACTCGTAAAACTCGAGTGTCGGCGGGGTGTTTTGTCCACATGACGTGTGGCGAGCTGAAATAAGGGAGATCTGTTGAAGACAACCAGTTGTGTAGTCTGAAAGCTTGCGCCATTGCAAACAACCAAAAGTCTGCTGTCAAGCTGGACTGTTGCAGCAGTACGCGCATCTTCTCTTGCACCGTTCTGTTCGTTCTCTCAGCTAATCCATTCTGTTGGTGGGCGTAAGGCATGGTCTTGCGCCTGAGTATTCGTTTCCGCGCCAGGAATTCATCGAACTGCTCACTAGTGTACTCGCCTGCGTTGTCTGTCTGGATCTCTTTCAGCTTGATGCCGCTCTGCCGCTCCGCAATTTTTTAGCCATAGCTTGAAGGCGTCAAGAGCTTAAGACTTGTGAGAGGTATTCTTATGCCAGACGTATCGAGTAGCACTGTTGATGAAGGTGATTATATAGCGGTACTCGTTGCCGCTGATATCCTCTGCATCTTGCGGCATGACGAGTACAGTATGTTGTTGAAAACGACATCCATAGGTGAGTACTTAGCAGCACTCAAAAAGTGTGACCGGAACGGAGCATGAATCAGATGAGCTTCAGGGAAGATAGTGCAGGGTAGTTGGCGTCTGTTGGGTCAAAGCTCTTGGCCGTAGGTTAAAAGGAGAGCGTCCTTGTCGAAAGCCAAGGCTTTAATCGGGTTGTTGAGAGCTTTCCTGCGAGGGATGACCTAACCACTTGTGCCATATTTTTGCTGTAGTCCTGTGTCCCTTTGAACATAGGTACAAGTCGGATTGGAGGAAGAAGGTTGGCGAAAGATGAGTTGTTGGCGCAGGGTTAACGCCCATTGCCAAAAGGCTGGATGAATCCGGCTTCTTCTGTAGTTTCAGCCCAAGGTATGCCGAGATGTCTACGATGCACCCAAGCATCAGGTACGATTAACTCTTTCTTGCCCCATGTACGATCAACTTCCATAGGTTCTTCGACTGTAACGGATGTTGGTTCTTTACTAGCGTAACCCCAGTTGCCATCTCCAGATGGCCATGTGGCTTAGCCGGTTTCAGCTGCTGCTGATGCTGCTACTTTTGTTATTTCTGCTGCAGATTCGTCGATGGAGTTGGAGCGAGAAGGTTGAGGCGTGACGCAAAAGATATTTAGACCACGATGGTCTTGGCATTGGAAGTCCGTGTCCCAGTGATGATGCCAAGGAGCTAGTGAGACGTTCTTCTCACTGTCGCCAGATGCTTTAACAGGTGAGAAACGTAGAACTGAAACACCATATTTAATTTATGTGACTCCGACTAAATTGCTTTTGTCTTCCTTCTTGTCTCCCAGGTATAACTCCGTGAGCATTGTGTTGGCGGTGCTGACGAAACAGATGCCGCTTTCCATCAACTGCGCTTGTGATAGCAAGTTGAAGCCGAGTCCTGTGGCAACGAGAAACTTATTAAGGTGAAGTGAGACTTTGGTGTCGTCGGACTCTAGTATCACGTCTCCAATTCGTGTTGCTTCAATGACTTGATTGTTGGCAACCGTGATGTTGTATTTCTCTCCTTCTCGCAGGTCTCGCCGGTTGAGGAGATAGCGACTTGAAGGTGCCTTGTGGTGACCGCAACAGCTGTCAAGAAACTAAGTGTTAACAAGCTCCAAATACGCACGCTTGGCGATGTGGGCATACGACTGCACGTTCAACCGTCAAGGAAAACTGTTCGGCTGCTCTGGTTCTTCTTTGTTAACAACTGCTGGTTCTGGAGTTTCTGAACGAGGACGAAGAGGTGGAGGTAAGTTGAAGAAGCTGAAGGCGACAAGATAGTCTTGACAGGGGCGGCTCCACCCGACTTCTCCCGTTTCCAGTTCTTCAGTTTTGACACTCTTCAATATAATGACCTGCCTATTTGCAGAACTTGCAGATGCCCTTTCCTCCTTTTCATGTCCGCTCCCATTGATTTGATGCATCTCTTGTCTGCTCCCCTTGACTTGGTCCATCTATATAGAAGCTTAACCCACGACCCCGTTACACCACTTGGCCTCTTCTTATTTCCTTCCTTTTTCATTTCTCTTTTATTCCATCTCATTTGGTTTCCTATTCTCCCTTTTTCCTTAACCTTTGGTTTATCCTGGTATTATAATTATATCACCGACCAGGCTTGGGATGTACTGGTGCGCTCTATCTAGCGTGATCCTGCTGTAATCCCTTAAAGCCAATAGCCTTGCGTGGCTATACGCAGAGTGATTCTATCTTCTAGAAGGGTCTATTCTCCTAGGATAAGATAAACCTGGTTACCTGATGTACTCTGGAAGTATAAAAGCGCCTTGTACTGATCGATAGTACAATCTTTCCTCGACACATTCGATCCTGTGACACTTGGTAATCAGAGCTTTTCTCACTCGGCCGCGCTCAACAAAGCAGCAGCAGCGGGAAAACCTGCCTCGAAAAAACCGCTAGGGGCGACCAATTCGATGCCGATTCTGGTAAGCACCAGCTCCGCGATTTTTGAATTACCCCCTCCGTGCGTGTTTTGAACAGGATGGCAACCTTCGACAACGCCGAGGTTACCCAGCAGCTCTTCGCGCGCATCGCAGCCTTTCAGGAGGAAATGCGAGCGGATCGCGAAGCGTGGCGAAACGAGTTCGAGCGAGTAACTCGACTCGCCGGAGCGCAGCACGAGACGACAACGGCGACGATGCAGCAGTCGCAGCAGTTTCTCGAGGCTCCGAAACCGCGCCCACCTGAGCCGTTCGATCCGAGCGATCGAAACTCCGACGCCCGCAGATGGATCGCCGGGATGGAGATCTACTTCGCAGCCGTCGGATGGAGCTCGCCAGTCTGGGACGGTCAACGTGTACGACTCGCGGCGACACTGATGCGAGGGCCGGCACTCGAGTGGATTGGCGGCAACAGTACCTTCATCCACGGTGAAGCCACGTGGCAGCAGTTCCGCGCTGACCTGCTGAAACGCTTCGAGCCGATAAATTCCAGTTTCCTTGCCCCGGAAAAAATTCATCGACACCGACAGTTCGGGAGTGTAGCACAGTACACGCAGCAGATGGAGGATTTTTATAACCGCATTCCCGACCTGACCGAAGGGGAAAAAGTACAATCGTACCTCGCCGGGCTGAAGACCGAAGTCAAACGACAAGTCGTAGCGTCAAACTACGCGAGCTACAGTGACGTCGTTTCGGCAGCGGAGCGCTTCGACATGGTCAACGCCGGAACACGACGGACGCACGTCGGCAGTACGTGACAGGGCGACCGCTCGGCTCACCCCACGTTCGCCGACCCGATGGAAGTCGACAGATTCGAGGGGCGGCCACGTCCGAAAAACACCAATTACACGTGTGATTTTTGCGGGGTGCCGGGTCATCGAATCTTCGACTGCAGCAAAATGAAAGCCGCACGCGCAAAGTATCGGGCACGCAACAGTGGCGGAATTCCTTCAGCCAATCAGAAGCCAAAAAACGGGAGTCACCAGTGATTGCGGATCTAGCTGGCGAAAATAAAAAGATCCGGAAGCGGCCGCGGGATTCCGGGAAAATCAACTTCGACAAAGCTGATTCGACGCGAGAAGGAGGAAATGATGGGGGAAAATCTCCACCCCACGACCAGTCTTCGCCAGGGAAAATCACCGAGGAAAAATACGACTCCGCGAAAAAATACTCTGCCGAGACGGGGAAACTCCTTGAAGACCCAAAAAATGATAAGGATTCGTTAACGTTATCTTATAAAGATGCTTTAATGAAAACGTTAAAGTTCGAGGGGCTAGAGCCTTGGAGAAAATTCGGGAAGGACTCCAAAAGAAGCAGACAGCTATGGAGATTATACCGGTACCGGAAAACTTGGGGACCAAATTAAGGAGTGTGGAAAGAAGCCGACCTTTCCACGGAGTTAACGTCCTCTCCCGACACCAGCCCACAACGACTACCCGTTCCCCAGAGAAGACGTCGGTGGAGCTGAAGCAGCTCAAGAGGAAGCTGGGGGTCTATAAGAAGCTGCACAAACCCCAAAAACCTCCTCCGGATGCATCCAGTTCTTCGGCATCAACGACGCGCACAGTCGTCAAGGAAACTCCGAGCCCTGGAGAAAAGCCGTTCTCCAAGCAGCCTCGGCCAGCTGCCAGCTCAGGAGTAGATAGCAACACAAAGGTGTGTACGGAGTATTGGGATGTACCTTATGACCCAATCAATGAAACCATCTTTGGGTACTCCGAGCAACGACTGCCCCTCGTGCTTGAGGTCATCTGCAAAGGACGACACCTCCAAGAACTCGTGGACAGCGGAGCATCACACACCGTCTGGGACAAGGCAGTAATCGACCAACTTCGGGAAGAGTACAAGCCTTCAGGATTCTCTGCAACGATTGTGGACGGCAGCAAGTTACCAGTACACGGCGAAGCAGTGCTACACCTACAAATTGGACCACTGCGCTGGAGACCTGCACTTCCCATCACCAACATCAAAGGGCTTGACCTGATCTTCGGGCGAGACTTCCTAAAAAGATTCAACCCCGAGATCAACTGGGTGAATCGCACCGCAAGTATCTACAACAATGGACGGAGAGTACAGCTACCCAACTGGGACGATACAGGAGATATCCCAGTGGAGACACTCGCACGATTCCAGAAGGACATGAAGCGAACCGACACAGGGTTCCTGGCAATAGCAACAGAGGCGGAGAACGTCAGGGAGAGAACCTCGGAACCTCCAGGAAAGATCAAGGAATTATTGAAGGAGTTCCAAGATATTCTTCCGGACGATCTTCCGAATGAGCTACCGCCATACCGAACGCATCAACACGAGATCGTGGAGGAACCGGGTTCGAAGCCGACCTTCCGAGCACCATATCGGCTCAGCCCTACGGAGCTGACCGACATGAAAAAACAAATCGAGTATCTCCTAGCCAAAGGACTCATCCGACCATCCACTTCGCCGTACGGTGCCCCAGTACTCTTCACACCGAAACCGGACAGAAGCCTGCGCATGTGCATCGACTACCGAGCTCTTAACAAGC
The DNA here is from genome assembly GCA_027943415.1 of Closterium sp. NIES-67. Lineage (NCBI taxonomy): Eukaryota > Viridiplantae > Streptophyta > Zygnematophyceae > Desmidiales > Closteriaceae > Closterium > Closterium sp. NIES-67. Next base: position 323,304 of record BQMB01002078.1, read on the forward strand.
AGACCATCAAGAATAAATATCCCATACCGCGAATCGATGACCTGCTTGACCAGCTTCGGGGAGCTACAGTATTTTCCAAACTGGATCTGCGGTCCGGATACTGGCAGATACGCATGGCGGACAACTCTATCCACAAAACTGCTTTCCGAACTCGGTATGGATCGTACGAGTATTTGGTAATGCCGTTCGGACTAACCAACGCACCGGCAACGTTCCAAGCCGAAATGAACCACATTCTACGACCACTTTTGGACGAGTGCGTGGTGGTGTACCTGGACGACATACTCATCTACTCGCGCGACATGAAGCAGCACGTCGAACACCTGCGACGCGTCTTCGAAATTCTTCGACGAGAACGATTCTACGTCAAACTGTCCAAGAGCGAATTCGCCCTTGAGAAGGTCCAGTTCCTAGGACACATGGTGAGCGCTCAAGGAGTTCACGTCGACCCCAAGAAAATCGAGGCCGTACGCACGTGGAAGACACCCGAGAACGTGAAAGAGTTGCAGCAGTTCCTAGGCTTCGCTAATTACTACAACAGGTTCGTGCCACAGTATGCGAAAATCGCAGCACCACTCATGAATCTGCTGAAGAAGAACACGCCCTACAAATGGGAGCCGAAGCACCAGGAAGCCGTGAAGCAGCTGAAGCAAGCACTTACGTCCGCACCGGTACTCATTTTGCCAGATCCCGAACGCGACTACGTCATCGAAGCTGACGCCAGTGACCAAGCAGTGGGAGCAATCTTGATGCAAGATCAAGGGAATGGACTGCAACCAATCACTTACCTAAGTAAGAAACTGCACGGGGCAGAACTCAACTACCCGATACACGACAAGGAGGCCCTGGCTATCATCATCGCCTTCAAAACATGGAGATGCTATCTCAAAGGACGAAGAACAACCATCTACACCGACCACTGCAGCCTGAAATACTTGAAGACACAACCCAACCTTTCCAGGCGACAGGTCCGGTGGATCGACTTCCTCGAGACACACTTCCACTACGACATCGTGTACAAGCCCGGTCACAAGAACAAAGCAGACGCTCTCAGCCGGCATGCACACGTTGCCGCTATTTAGGTCAAAGGGATGAATCCACTACTCAAGGGACTCTTCACACACGGGTACGCCACCGACCCCGAAATTCCCTTGGCAGAAAGCGACATCTGCTACAGTGGGACAGTGACATACAGTGGGACCGAGACCCTAAGTTCACCAGCAAGTTCTGGAAGGAACTTATGTCTCTCCTCGGGACCAAACTCGCCATGTCATCTGCTTACCATCCGCAGACAGATGGACAGACCGAGCGCCTCAACCAAATTGTTGAGCAACTCCTCTGAGCAGCCTGCAAGGACGAGATCTCCAAATGGGACTTGCACCTGCCCGTACTAGAGTTTGCTTACAACAATGCTACACATGCCACTACTAGACAGACACCGTTCTTCCTCTGCTACGGACGCCACCCACTCACACCACAAAAACAGACAGCATCAGCTACAGTCCAACGAGCACATGATTTCATCACAACCATGCATCAGCTTTAGGATCGGACCCACAAGCGCCTACTCGACATTCAACAGCAACAGAAGCGCCAAGCCGATCGCCATCCCAATTTCCTTCCTTTTTCATTTCTCTTTTATTCCATCTCATTTGGTTTCCTATTCTCCCTTTTTCCTTAATCTTTGGTTTATCCTGCTATTATAATTATATCACCGACCAGGCTTGGGATGTACTGGTGCGCTCTATCTAGCGTGATCCTGCTGTAATCCCTTTAAGCCAATAGCCTCGCGTGGCTATACGCAGAGTGATTCTATCTTCTAGAAGGGTCTATTCTCCTAGGATAAGATAAACCTGGTTACCTGATGTATTCTGGAAGTATAAAAGCGCCTTATACTGATCGATAGTACAATCTTTCCTTGACACATTCGATCCTGTGACAGTTGGACTGTAGCAAGAACTGTCTGTTGCTAGGGAATGAGCAGGCTCCGTCCACAGTAAAGGAAGGATGGTGTGTATCGCCGTCAGTGATATATGGGAAGGTGCAAGTTGGATTTGGAGATGTGAATGGTTGGAACAGTGTGCTGTAACATGCAAATGAATGGCTATGTTGTCCGATCTGTGTATGCTGTTACCCGCATCTGGTCCACGTGTAAAGATCACGAAGTGTTGGTGGTATGGCAGTCGTGCCATAGTACCGCTTCTGTAGAAGTGTTGTATCCGATACATGCAGCTTCTGTCGAATGCTGGTCCATGCCGTAGTGTTGTCCCGAGTCATACCCTCTCGGCATCTTAGTGCTGCGGGACTGGAGAGCAGAATCACTAGTAGTAACCCTGTCCACCACGCGGTCTGCTAGTCACACTGCCTTGAGTATAACAGCGCATGCGAAGTGCTGCTCAGCATATCCCTTGTGTTCAGAACCATGCTAGGGGTTGGTACCACGAACGCGGAGCTGGTAACTTCCAGAATCGACGCCAAAGTAGTTTCCCTCGGTGGTTGCTCAAGCAAGGAATCTCTGCTACGTAGATATCCCACGGTGATGGGTTAGGACATCTGGGAATATCAGGGCTATTCCCATATGATCCTCTCCCACTTCCGAATGGGCATTGCTGATAGCCAATCCAGTATGACTTTATGTACTTCCAGTTTAGCACGGAGGCCATCGGTAGGCATCGGTGTCTTGGCACACATATTGGGATAGGACTTCTGGTGCCATCATGTGTTGTCCTTGAAGTAGCGTTGATGTCGAAGACGTCTCAACTACTCAGCATCAGTGTTGAAGTCTGCTCCATTTCGGCCAATAGGGGTGTTGTTGGAGATACGCGGAGTCCACTATCCGTAGTGGCGTCGGCGCTCCATTTTACGCCTATCTGCTTCCGTGGAGTTGGTGCTGGTGATGGATTGGTTGCGACGCAGGTTTTGTGTTTTTAAGGAAAGCCATAGACCATGAGGACTTGTATACCGGTAGAGTACCGTAGTCCTCCCATCCTCATAAGAGCTAATATCTGATGCTCTTGAGGGTATATGGCATTGCCATATTGTTTCCTCACATAGTGGTATCTCCTTCCCACTAGCTGGAAATCATAGTACTGTGCCTGGCCGGGACTTCACGATCCACTGGAATATAATCCAGCATTATCTCCTATTGAGCGGAGAATCATCCATCAGGGTTTGGATATGACTGTTGTGTCGAGTCTTCTGCTGCGGTGGCGGCGGCGGTTGCGACGATGGCGACGGCGGCAGCTGCTGCAGAGAATTCTCTCATCTCGTACCGGTTGAAGGAGAATCCAGCAACTCCCTCTTCCTAGTAGAGTGTTCCTGATGGGTGTAACAGGCGTAACTACCAGGAACACGTGCACATTAGTACACATGTGTTGCTCCATTGCTGCCGGTGATTGTTTCATTTGAGGGTATGAGAGAAACTTGCGTCTCCCCTCAATGTATCCACGGGTAGCAATTCCTGGTATGCTCATCCGTGCCTCCGATGTACGGTCGGTAGAGCGCGTGATCGTGTTGTAGTAGTCCGCATCTCCCTCATTTGTTGATACCTCGTGTTGCTTGGCGTTCTTCTGCATCGTCGAAGTTACGCTGATGCTTGTAACGCTTCGGCTTCTGGTAGAATCGCCTCCAATGCATGTGTCGTAGGGTCGCTAGTGAACGAGTACTTGCAGGATTTGAGGTTAATTACTCCTCAATCTGTCAAGCATCGTGACATGCACGGAAACATTTCCACGCAGGTCATTAACACCTGGAATCGCGACGCATGATTGGTGTGTCGCCTCGTGAGGTCGATGTTGAGAGTGCTCCAATCAATCACTTCGGATGGCTGAGATTCTTGATGAAAACGAATCGGTCAGCTCCTGTTACGAAGTAGTGTCTCGCTGGCCTTGACGAGACGGGTTCACTGCGTCGTCGTTGCGTGCGAAATCTGCTCCTTCGCAGCAACTTGAACTTGGGAGCATTGCAAGAGAAAACGGCTACTTCTCTGCAATCCCATAGGTTATCGATCAAATTTTATGAGATGAAGTGTCTCATGGATGGAGAACATGTCTTCACGCAGCTCCATTGTTTTTTCCTGGGTGAAGATCCGCTGTGTTGATGTCGATCCATTTTTAACGAGGACAAAATAAATCGATCGTTGTCGACACTAGTCAGAAGATGCGTCGATTGTGCAGTAACTGGACACGAATGTTGTCTCCACGATGATGTTTCCCATAGTGTAGTCTGTGCTGCATTCGTGCCGTTGATTCCGCACCGATCCGACGATCCACGTTTCTCCTGTCAGTATTCTGCTTGCAGCTATTACCAAGTAGGTAATTCTTCGGCAGATTTCTGACTGTGCAGATGATTTGCGCACCATATTCGTCACCAAATGAAGGAATTCGAATTTGGTCGTCCAGAAGATGTCAACGTTGTCGAAGGCGGCTGATTTCTGGTTCTGCGCGTCATTCTCCCTTTGTGCAGAAGTCGCACTCCATCTCGTCCGTTGAAGTAGAAGTCGATACGACGGTCTAAACTCCAAGCGATCTGAGGATACTCCTGAGTCGCGTTCAGCAGCTTTCGGCACCCGGGTTGACTCGTTTCCTGCAGCAATTCTCGGTCGTCGATGTCGGCTGTCGAACGATCGGACGCTCTGAAGAACTTCGCGGCTTGCAAGGTCCTGTTCCCAGTCGCGCTGAAACTCGAACTCGCTCAGCAGGATTTCGTTTTCGCCTCGGTCGATCTGAAGCGTCGAATCCCCATCGGACGGATGTCGTCGGTCGCAGCTCCGCACATTTCCGCGCAACTCCAAGTGTCGTCGCTAACTGCGAACTCCTCCGAATATCGCAGGGAGTGTTCCGCCGGAACTGACGCGCTCGCCAGGTCGAGGCCGTTTGCCCCCGCGAAAAATCGGCACCGTCGATGCTGTCTATCGAACGGTTGGCGATGCATCTCGCCTTCGAAGGGGACCCCAAGTGCAACTGCGAGAGGTGAGTCGAAACTTAAATGAAAGTGCATTGTACTTACAGGAATTGAAGTTTCGACTCCATCCTCCGCGTGCTCCTGGGGGCCCAGCGGTTAAGCGTTGAGCTGAAACCTTGGCTCTGATACCAAGTGTTACAGGATCGAATGTCCCGAGGAAAGGTTTGCTCAATGTTGCACTATCAATCAGTACAAGGTGCTTTTATCCTTCCATAATACATCAAGTAACCAGGCTTATCCTATCCAAAGGGAATAGACCCTTCTAGAAATAGAATCACCATGCGTATAGCCACGCGAGGCTATTGGCTTTAAGGGATTACAGCAGGATTACGCTAGATATAGCGCGCCAGTACATCCCGAGCCTAGTCTGTGATATAACTATAATAACAGGATAAACCAAAGGATGATAGAAAATGAGGAATAGGAAACCAAATGAGATGAGATAAAGACCAAATGAATCAGGAGTGAAAGAGGAATAAAATAGAAAGGAAATATGGAAAGGGGAAAATAGTGTAACGGGGTCGTACTCTCACAACCACCGGCTATTGGACGAAGGAAATTGGCGAAAGGACGAATGTAAACCTGCCGCCCCCAATTACCTCTCCGATTGGCTTGCAAACTGCCAACGTCAACATGGCACCAGACATTCACAAGACGCAAAGGCCCCAAGTTAGGCCCGAGCCAGCATAGCAGCTTATCCATCAGCAGGTGGATTTTTCACGTGAACGTTTTTTATGAATGCAACCTCATCAGTAACGACGCGCAAAAAATCCGATACGCCGTGTCACTCGTATGTGGACCGGCTATGGATTGGTGGCAACAAATAATTCAGTCGCAGGAGTCGGATACGACGTCGTGCGTGATCAGACATTTTCGCACGACCAATCAATGGGCGGGAAGTTATTGCGAGGTGGACGTGTACAGCACGTGGCAATCGTAGTGCGCGAGAATTCGTCGTCGCTTCAAACACGTCAACACAAACAGTCAAGCACGTGACCGCCTTCGCACATGGCGCCAATTCGGATCAGTCCAGGACTACACCAGCAACTTCAAGAATTAATGCGACCAGGTGCGACATTCACTCTGACGAAAAAATTGACAGATACATCGGGGGACTTCGACCGGATCTGCGCAGAGAAATACAGATCAGGGAAATTACAGATTTGATGGAAGCACAGAGGGTTGCATAACAGTTGGATTCGTTCTTCAAACCAAGGGCGGGTTCCTATGATGGAAGTCGCACTCGGGGACCAATTGAGCGTGCCACTATACACGCTGTTACAACATCAAACTCAGCAGTTACAGCCTTCAAGGGTCATTGTTTCGGGTGCAACAAGCAAGTCAGAATGCCAAGAGGAGCGGAAGAAGCGGAATCAGGGGCAGGGGAGTTCCACCGACCAGCAAAACGCTTAGTATCAGTAGTTACCGGGCCTACTACTGATGGAACCTGCTCGCCCGTAATGGATGACCCTCATCGAGTACTGGTACCAATCCACGCAATCGACCAAACTCGACTAAATAAGGAAAGTGCAGCAGGGAAAAAAAAAAAAAAAAAAATCTTCGTGGACGCGGGTGCCAGCCACAGTCTGATTAACCTCGCTACGGCAAAAAAAAAAAGAACTGTGTATGCCAGCAGCGACTGATAGGTGAAGATTTCCTGCTCTTTTACAGTGCCATTGTTTGGAAATGCCAGGGACCCGTTGAAGTATACCAAGAGGTGCGCGGCCTCCATCAGCAGCTCGAACTCAAAGCTCCAGGTAAAGAAGTCGTGCCCATTGAACGGTGAAGATGTCTGTAGTTTGATCACATGTGAAAACTGCGCCTGGAGACTTAATATTTCGCTTGGTGTGTGTTGTGATGCAGCTGCTGTCGGTTGAGCACGGGGCGGCATGAACTCGAACGTCTCTGATAAAGAGTGATAAGGCACAAAGATAGGCGCCTGGTTGTGCCGCCCGAATGATGAGTTGTCGAGGCTCATCGGTGCTAACCCCGTATTTCCTCCGTTACTCTGTGCTGAATGCGCAGGTGTCCCTGTCTGTTGCTGCTGTTCGAAGTGCGACATGAAGCTGAAGAACCTTTCCATAAGGTTCGGGTCCACACCTGAAGAGGGTGAAGGGGTCACCATTCCTGGTACTCTTCCTGTTGTTTCTTGAGCAGCGCCGGTCTCGGTTTGTAGTCATGAGGTGTGTAGTCTAGAGGTGTCGGGTTGAGTGGCTTGGGCGCTGGGTGAGCCCGTAGAAGACTTTTTGCCCTTGTTGTCCATGTCTTGTAATCGATGAAGCTTTTGATATGCTGACTGTAGATAGGATGTTGTCGGTGGGAGTTTGGTCTCTGACCAGCTCTCATACCATGTTGGGCTGAGAAAAAGCCTTAGGACCTTTTCAGAGACTAAGTTCCACTTGTACAAAACGCTTGAGTAGTGCAGCGGAAGTGTTGAGTAGTTGAACCCTTGCACTAGTATGTGAGAGCAAGTGATTGATTAAAAGAAACAAGCATACAGCAATATATCGAAAATAAGAAATGAATCAGTTGTAGAATACAGTTGAGGGAACAGTTATCGAGTCGCACAGCGGCTCGATTGTCTGTTCGGTTACCACCCTTGCAGTCACAACGGTCAATCGCAACCTTCGGTTGCGACCCTTCGAGTCCCTTCGCCCTTTCGTATTCTTTCGTCCCACCTCCTTGTGTAACCTCCGTTGACTCGCGTACCCGATACGACCTTCCTCGAGTATAGTGTTACACTTCAGAAACGCTTAAGTCTTCGAGGTATTTCCAACATTAGCTAGGTTAGCCTTCTACAGGCGTCTGTCACACTGGAGAGATTGTGGTGGCTGCTCGGATAGCAAGCCCCTCACTTCACTTCTGTTCATGCCTCTGCCAGTCTGCCTTGGTGCCGCTTAACAGTAATGGCTGTGTTGTGCTATTCTGCTATAGCTTCCGAACCTGATGGTACTAGAGAAACTAAGCCATGCGACTTAATTAGCCCTTATTAGATGTTTCATTTTTTTTTTTCTGTATTCATGCCTGCTATTAGCCTTTGTAAGAAACAACTTTGCTTGATAAAATGAATGGAGTTATATAATGTGGGCTTGCAACCCAGAGATAGTCCTACAAGTTGGAACTTACTCAACCCAACCCACCATACAATACACGTATAATAGTAAGGTTTCGAGTCAACTCTTTACAAGAACTGCTGAACGGGCATCACCTGCTTGGCGCGGCCATACGCGGTATAGGCGCAGTCCACAGCAAGCACATCACTCGCCTCATACGACCGGGGAGTGCCATCCAGGAACTCCTGGCCCTCAGCGGCATCGGCGGAGATCGGACGGTGCAGGCTCGCGATCAGCTTCTGGAAATCCGCGGCGCTGGCAGCATGATCCTCGCGGTAGGTCTGTCCTAGCACGCCGTGGATCTCCTCTGTGTGCTCCAGCTCGGCAATCCCGACGTTGATGTGCGCCTCGGCGCCGGTTGGCGTCTGCAGCTTGGGGTGCGCGACGCGCATGCGTAGGTCGAGCGAAATCAAGCCGTCGATCGAGAGCAGGTAGTAGTCCACATCGAACGGTCCCTCCTTCTCCAGCGCGCGGAATTCGATCGTCAGCCCGCCGTTGCTGGTAACCTTATCGCCAACCTGCATGCGAGGGATCTCATCGCCGTCAATCTCGATGCTCTTCACGAAACCCTCGCCGCGCTCCTGTTGCTTCCCGCCGCGCGCCGCAATCCGAACCTTGTGGTCCGCGCCGCCGGCCGTCCAGACAATCCTGAGCTCCTTAATCCACGTGTGCGCGGCCTTACCATCCACAACCACCGCCGCGTTTTCCGTCCTCTCATCATAATACCCCCTCAGCAGCATGTTCACGTGGAGGTCCTTATCGGTCAGCAGGCAGAAGGCCTTGTCAGTGCGGCCGTTGAAGTCGAAGTGCGTGCCGTGCGCGCCAACCAGATGCGAGTCGTTGAGGATCTTTGCGCTGGGGTTGCACTCTCCGCCGATGCGCACCTGCAGCGGCACGGGCTTCGTCTCCGTGCTGTACTGCGCCGTCATCTCTCCGCAGGTGAAATCGATCTGGTCGTGAATGAGGTAGCACGCGCCCTTGCCCTTCTTGCCGTCGATCGTTATATCGGGGATGTACTGCCAGTAGGTGCAGAGCGGCGTCGCGGCGCACGTGTTGCAGCACGACGCGGGGTTCGCCTTGAGCAGTGTCTGCGGGTTACCAGGCACGTATAGCTCGTAACCGAGCTTGTTTTTCTGCAAATACGCCGTCTTCCACTTAGCGGCGATCCCGCCCTTGGAACAATTCTTCGGCGTGCACGCGCCCGCGAGCTCCTTTTTCAAACCGGGCGGGCATTTCTGCGCGTTCCACCCGGCCTTCTTCACATCAGCCATGAAAAAAGTGTCCTACGCTGTGTCGACGTATGTAACACCGGCGGCATCACCCGAAGCAGCCGCCTTCGCGATGGCCGCGGGGATCTCGGTCATGAGTCCGTCGTCCTTCTTGCTGCTCTGGTCGGGCTTCTCGTTCGCGGTGGAGCTCGTGATGGGGCTGCCGGCGCGGGCCGCCGCGAGGAGCAGCGCGAGGGACAGCGCTAGAAGCGCGTATCTGGCCATTCTGTCGAGATACTCCAGAATACACTAGTCAGAGGTTCTGAGCTGATCTGAATGCAGTAAAGCCCGTGTCGAATGACTCGTACAAAGGAGGGCAAATTTAGGGTAGACTAACAATGAGCACTCGCTTCACAGATGACTGAATGACAGATTGAGCGATTTACGGTATTTAGAGGGGCAGGGATGTGACTGCCAGAATTCGTTAGAGCAGCCAATCTACTCGCGTCGTGTCGCGGAATGGAAGTTGGGCCTGTTGCCCGCGAGCTCACCTCATCATCGCACCACATCACAGTTCAGATGACGGTTTCCTAGATTGCACGCCTCTCGAGTTGCAGGTGCTTGACGCTGATAACCAGAAATGTGTCTGTGATCTGCACTCGCAGGTTTTGCGACGTAGTGCAGATATTCTATGCTCCAATTGAGGCAGCCAGATATGTCGTATCGTTTTGTGTACACTTTCGTTTGTGTTTCATGGGCGTCTGCATATGTTGCGACAAGGTCAACAATTAGGGTGATGTCACTACTACCATCCATCAATCAATGACAATTGTGACATATGCCATAACATGTAGGGAATGACATGTACAATGTCTGTATCACTATGCACTGAGTAAGAATGGACAAGAGGAAAGTCTATAGCATGTGTCTTCAGGGGACAACTGCGCTCCAGGCCCACCAAGTACCACATGTGTCCTGTCCAACGCACGTGCACATTAATTCAGGGGAAACACAGGGTCCGCTATGCGGCATGTGTTTGCTTTGCACTAGTTGGGAACAAGAACACAGTCTATAACATGTGCCTTCACCCACTGCCCATTAAACAGCTTCTTCGTATCCACCTGCGCCCAAAATAGCTGCTGCGCTCCAGGGGCACTCAGCGCCACACTCGTCCCGGGATTCCAAAACCTGCTGGGCCGCACACTGTGCTTCACAATGCTCTTGCTTGCCAGAGTGGGGATCTTGCTGCGGTTTGGCAGGGCTTTAAGCTGCGCGAAGCTGTAGAGCCCTGACACAGTGTGGTACTTCACTATTTCTGTCCGGCTTGCGGCGGTGACCCGCGGACGGAAGGCCGTTTTCGCGAAGGACCAGTCGGAAGGTGCGAGGAAGGTGAGCTCTTGGTAGCCTGCGGCGAATCCAGCATCGGGGACTTGCTCTGGGGGAAAGCGAGATTGGGGGCACAGGGTGGGTGAGGGGGAGAGCAGGGGAGGACAGGGAAGGGAGTGATGGACGGTCAGATGGGCTTTAATCTGCGTGAAGCTGTAGAGCCCTGACACAATAAGGTTCTTTACGATTTCCAACCGGCTTGCGGCGGCGACCCACAGGCTTAGGATGCTTTCACAAAGAACTAGTCGGAAGGTGCGAGGAAAGTGAGCTCTTTGAAGCCAGTGAAAAATGCAGCATCGGGGATTTGCTCTGGGATGGTAGAGAGGGAGGGAGTGGTGCGAGGTAGGCCGGGAAAGGGGGTTCAGGTCAGCTGGTGTTGGGGAGGGCAGCATCGGGGACTTTCACCGGGGGAAAGAGAGGGGATGGGAGCAGGGGACTGGTGAGAGGGGGAGCAGGGGAGGGCGGGGAAGGGAGTGATACAAGGTCAGAAGGGCTTTAAGCTGCACAAGAAGGTGGTCAACAGGAGCTTCCTCTGGAATAGAGAAGGAGTTGGTGAGGTAGAGGGGATGGATGATCGTGGTGGAGATGGAGAAGGGGGTGGTATAAGGCCAGGTGGTGATTGTAAAGGGGGTGATATAAGGCCAGGTGGTGATGGAAAAGGGGGCGGTATAAGGCCAGGTGGAGTTGGGAAGGAAGGTGCACTCCTGGTGGTGGGGCGAGGCAGGGAGGAGGGGAGGACGAAAACCAGATAAACGAAGACCGGAACGGAAGGCCGGGTAGGGTGAAGAAGGTGGGGTCCTGTTAGGCTCCGGCAAAGGCAGCGTCAGGGAAGACCTCTAGAAGGAAGGAGAGGGAGTAGGCGAGGTAGGGGGGAGGGGGGGATAACAAGAGGAGAGGAAAAGCCCGGGTGGGGTGAGGAAGGTGGGCTCATGTCAGGCTGTGGCAAAGGCAGCGTTGGAGAATGCCTCTGGAAGGGAGGAGAGTGAGCGGGTAACGTAGACCGTATACCGTAGAGGGCAGGGGGGTTGGGAGAGGGAGTGATATGAGGTCAGCTCGTGTAGGGGAGGGAGGTGAGATCTCGGTAGCCCGTGGGGAAGGAATCATTGGGAGCTGCCTCTGGAATGGAAGAGAGGGAGTGGGTAAGGAAAGGAAGGGGAGGGGGGGGGGGGGGGGGGGGGGGGGAAGAAATATAGTAAATATAGTCCAGATGATGGTGTTGGGGAGGGTGGTGACGTCCCGGTGGGCTGTCAAAATACGGACGTCAAGTCCTCAATATTGAGAGAGAGTCCTCAATGGAGTTGCTCAAGTGCTGCAGTAAAAACTATCAGATGGTCTGATATAGACCGTGCTCAGCAGGACTCGAACCTGCGCGGGCAGAGCCCAACAGATTTCTAGTCTGTCCCGTTAACCACTCCGGCATGAGCACATGGCAAATGAAGCTTCAGCAGAATTTCAGGGTGGCATATAAACGATGCGTTACGTTACCTCGATCCTCTCACCTCCCACCGCCCACACCGTTCACTAGCATGCTCCTTGCGTGTACAAAACAGTCGCGGACTTCGTCTAATTTCAGCCATCCAGATCGTTCCTCGCCAGCAGCGGAGAATCCCAACCAAGTTTCGCGAAGCACTTCAAAAAACAAGAAACCGAGTCCATAGGGACACAAAGAAAGAAAGAAAGAAACTTAAAAACTCTTACCAACTTGCGAAATGAATTGTGACACTGCTTCCGCCATGATGTTACAGCTTTGCTTCTTGAGCCTTGCGACGAGCGTGTTCAGCTCGCTGAGATACTGCGCCTTCGTCGGCTGAGCCGTCGCCGTCGCGGACAACGACAGCAGCAGCAGGCCGAGCACGAGGCACCATGACGCGTGCGAGCACCAGTGGGGCGGCGAGGAGACCGCCATCGGAAGATACTACTTTGCTGTTAGTAAAGCCTACGTCTCAAAGCTCGAGAAGTACAACCTTCTATAGAAATCAATAAATTTTCGAGACGTCTCAAAGCTAGAAAAGTACAACCGTGCTCTAGTGAAAGCCTCTCACTTGCTTGCTGTAAGCTTCAGTGCGAAAAGGTTTGGAGAGCTCAGCACAACAGATTAGCCAGACGAACAAAAACGCCAGGTGCATCACAGCTTTGAAATGAGGGCAGGAAGGAAGCTAGTGTCTTGTCGCAAGAAACAAGGGGTGCTGAGCATGTTGGGGTTGGGGTGACGGGGGGCATTCTGTAGGCAAGACGAGGCCAGGTGGGGAGGGGACAGGTTCGAGGCTTCAAGGTTGGCTTCAATTTGTCGGTTCGGGGCGGGGTTTGCATGAATGCCGTTTGTGTTTGTTCGCGGAGGAAGGCTGGCGGCGCCAGTCAAGACTGTAGCCATTTCGTGTCGTGCACGATTCACGAAAAGGAGCAGCAGGTGCCCTGAGGGAAGCGGGCGCGCTTACACTTCAGTAGGCATTCAGAGGGCAGAAGAAAGTTGTGTCTCTGCCCCGACGGCAGGCACTGATCGTCACTTTTCGTAGTCGAAACGCCCCCGTGTAGGTGCAACTCGGAAGCGATCGGAATGGAAAAAAACCTGAACTCATTCGCAGTGCAGAACCGTGGAGTATGAATCAGATCAGGGATGGCTCCAGGGCTGACAGTATCTTTCAAAATTCGGAACTACTACAAAAAGCTACTACACAAAGCGTAGTCTTTTTCCAGAATAGACATCGAACTACACAAAGTTTCCAGCCCGTAATAGCTGACGACGCTGACCGACCTACGCTATGACTAGCTCTGTGAAGGTTTGGATGCTGCAACCCTAAAATAAAAACGCAACCCTAACAAGCAGAGTAGCGCGGAAATGAATAACGAAGTGTTCACTCACTGAATGACGATACAAGGAATGGCAAGCCAAGATATAGAAACACCAGAGCTAGTCGAAGGGTCTCGAAGGGACGCAGCGAGGCCCGGAGAACTCCCGAAGGTCGAACTGGAAGGTCTGGAGAAACCGAGGCGGTTCTGTCAGAAGGTCTGGAACAGTCCCGAGGCTTCGGGTGTGTTCGAGCGTACGCGATAGCAGTACCGCTCGGTAAGGAATGGAAAATGCCTTACACTAACCATCTAACCTTCCATCTGTTATAGCTTATCATTATTTATAGAAGCAGTGGTTTTTATTTGTCATGCAAGTTTTAGATTATTTTACCTTAATCATTCTTTCATAATGCTATGATTCATTTTCTATTACATGATTATAGTTTGAGTAATCACAAGCATGAACGTTATGTTTCTTGAAATCTTATGTTTCCTTTTATCACTGCATGACTCGTTATTGTCACTTCGGAGCCCCGTTGGTACGGCTCAACGGAACATCCATTTTTGTGGCCAACGCAGCGCCTCCATTCGGCAATTTTGTTCCCGCGACGCGTCGCGCCATTCCACTTTCCCCTAAAATTCTCGATACAGCGCTGTACTGGACTGTATCAACCCCCCCATCACTTGCACCATCAAGACTATGGATGGGCTCCAAGAAAAGAACATTCCTGCGCATGCAGATTCACACATCCATCAGCTCAGCTTGCAGTCAAGCAAAACGCTGGTTCGTGCCTGGTTAGAGCCTATTATTCCGCTAACGCCAGGGGTTTCTCAGTCACATGCTGGCTTCGTTGAAACACTCCGCCATATTGGATTGCAGGCCTCTTATCAACCAGACCCCTCGCGTGTTAGCTCCCTCGATCAATACTCCGGCGATATTGGATGGACGGAATGCGGATATGCACAGCAAATCTTGACGCGGATAGTCTAGTACCTTAACGCGTGATCTAGTGTTGAGGCGCCTAAGAAAAACACCTCCCTCAACGTGGGCTCACACGACTGCGTCGTGACGCGCGCTGACCCAGGGGAGTTGCACAGAAAGCGAGGGAGCAGCAGGAGCAGCGGGAGCAGCGGAATTATTGGGAGCAGCGGGACTAGTGGGAGAAGCAAAATTAGTGGGGGCAGCGGGAGAAGCGGGCACCAAGCAATGGCAGTGGATGGAGCGTCCCTAATGGATGTGCGAGCCCATGAAATGGTAATTGAAGGCAATGTTGCGGCTGTTAGCGAATCCGCCGCACACTCTAGCGAGTCCATCATTGAGGCACCTCAAAAAGCGGCGGGAGCGTCACTGATGGATGCGCGAGCCGATGAAATGACCGTTGTCGCAGCGGGCTATACTACTGAAGGCAATGTTGCGGCTGTTAGCGAATCCGCAGCAGACACTAGCGAGCCGACCTTTAAGGAGCCTCAAAAAGCGGAGGGAGCGGCGCTGATGGACGTGCGAGCCGATGAAATGACCATCGTCTCGGAGGGTTGTACTACAGAAGGAAATGCTGCGGCTGTCAGCGAATTGGCAGGCGCCGGAACAGCAACGGTTAACAAGTCAGGAACAGCTGATAAGGACTGTGCTACAGTGTTACGAGACGGTGTTACAGTGTTACACGTCCACGTGCACTCGACAACGGGAGAAGACGTTCGGCCTGAGCCAACGCCGGAGGAATCAGAGCAGGTGCCGTCAGTGCAGGCAGAAGCGCCCCATGCCGAACCAGCCCGTGCCGAACCTGTCCAGGAGGAACGGGTGCAGCGGAAAGAATCAGAGGAGAAGCAAGATCCCAATGCAGACCCGGCTGTAGCAAGCCTGGCGCCTGGGAGAAGCGTTGATCCTGACCGTGCAGATGATCCTGAGCGAGGACTTGATCCTGACCATGCAGTTGGTCCTGAAAGGGGAGTCGAGCTGAGAGAAAGAAACGCAGGAGCAGAAACAGATGCCGCATTGGGAGCAGAAGCAGCAGATGCGGTAGAAGAGGCAGATGAGGCTGAAGCAGAAGCAGAAGCAGGAGCAGCAGCAAGCGCAGAAGCAGAAGCAGAAGCAGAAGCAGAAGCAGAAGCAGCAGCAAGCGCAGAAGTAGAAGCAGAAGCAGAAGCAGAAGCAGAAGCAGAAGCAGCAGCAAGCGCAGAAGTAGAAGCAGAAGCAGAAGCAGAAGCAGCAGCAAGCGCAGAAGTAGAAGCAGAAGCAGACGAAGGAGCAAGCGCAGAAGCAGAAGCAGAAGCAGCAGCAAGCGGAGAAGCAGGAGCAGAGGCAGCAGCAAGCGCAGGCGAAGGAGCAGCAGAATCAGAAGCTGGGGAAGAGGCAAAGAAGGAAGGAGCGGAGGTTCCACCGCTTACCGAAGGAAATCTATCTCCTTCACTCCTATCTCTTCCTTCAAACCCCCCCATCCGCCCCGTAACCCCACGCGTCCCCCTTCCCTTGCCCCCTGCCCTCAGCCTTTCCCAGCGCCTGCGCACGGGTGAGTCTTCCCCCCCTCCTTGCGCCGGCTCTTGCGCTTTTAACACGGGAGCGAGCTCAAGACCCGCCGCTCCGCCCCTCCGCGGAGCCAGTGTGCGCCCAGTCAACCCCCGCCGGCCCACCTCCGCCTTCCCCACGTGCCCTTCGCTTCCGCCAATGAGCCTTGCGCCTTCGCCGGCTGTAGCGCTGGCGCGGCAATTGAGCGCTGTGCACCCCCTCGCGATCGACGGTACTACTAGTAGAAACGCAGGAGCGTTTGGCCGACCGGAGGAAGAGCGAGACCGGCTAGTGGGCGGCAGTCTTAGCGGCGAATCGAGTAGCAGCGGCGGTGGCAGTCAACGCAGCCAGCACATTGAACGGAGTCAGCACAGTGAACGCAGTGCTGCTAATACGAGCGAGCCGTCGCAACGTTCGGATTGCGACGAGATTTCGCACTCCGTTACTGTCAGCTCCCGCTCGAGCAGCCTTCCCCCCCTCTCCCTCGAACTTGTCGCCCACGTCGCGAATGGGGTTCGCGAAAATCCGGGTTTTGCACACAGCGAAGGCGAGTCTCCTCCCGACTCTCCCAGTAGCAGCGGCGACACTTGCGACCCTGCGACGGCGCGTTCATTGGGCCCTAGATCGCACGCTGGTCGCACGCGACGTCGCAAACTGTCGCAGCTGATAGAGGAGCTCGAGGGTATGCGACTCAAAGACGCAAAGCTAGCGGAGGAAGCGGGAGAGGCAGGAGCGGGG